>CAUYLG010056938.1:0-61503 GCA_963573385.1 Cacajao melanocephalus | reverse complement strand
TCCCTTATTCCTTCCTGTCTCCATTGTTAAGCACAATTATTGGCATAAAAGAGGTTTTTAATACCCATTTTTAGACTGCATTCTAGCCTGGGCAATAGAACAAGAATCCCATTCTCTCTCCCTCTTTCTCTTTCTCTTTCTCTCTTACATTCTTTTTCTTTCTTTCTTTCACTCTTTCTTTTCTCTTTCTTTCAAAACTTAAAAAAAAAAAAAGTGAACAATTTTGCTTATTTAAAGGTCATGTATAAAACAAAGTAAAAGGAACCAGGAAATAAGAAAGATGTAGAGAACGTTATAAAAATAAAGAGGGTTTTTGTTTTTTGGTAAGAAAGCTTAAAGAGAAGTAATTTCATATGAGAAATAATCTTGTATGAGATTCTTCACATGAGGATTTAGTCTTAGAATAGAATGACTGTTTGTTTAAGAAAGAGGGATGTTCAGGACAAACCAGAAAGTCCAAGCATGTTATGAACAGTCTGTGTAAGTCACAATAAGAGGATTAAAAAATCTTATATGATCAGGTTGTCATATTATCAAATTTTGGTTTGCTTAGGAAAAAACTGAGATTAAAAGGGTTTTTTTAAAATTAAGGTTATTACATCCACGTATCTCTCTGTATGCACTTTTAAAGTACTTGTGACATTGAGTTACAGGGCTTTAACTCTTGTGTCTAAAAAGGACACCAAGTCCTGTTTAAATTTATCAGTTAAACAGTGATAGCAATTAAACCCGATCCTCAGGCCCAGTAGAAGATGACAATCAAAATAAACTGCATTCCTGAGACACTGGGCCAGAAATTAAAGCTATTTAACTCCTCAAGGCCCAGGAACTATTGAGGAAGAAGTGGGCATATGAGACTGCAGGAGCTGATTTTTAGAGATAAAATCAGTTCAGTTTCTTTATAAATTAATCATCAATGTCAAAGACACACTGATGCAAGACCAGCATATGGGCCCTTGTGTCTGATTAACAAGGTTTTTTTGAAGCATTAACTGACTCCTTAATAAAGTTATAAAAGGCTTACAGAAGTTTTATCTTATAGTCAAGATTAAAATTTTATAGTTTATAAAATTTTGAAAATCAAATTTAATTGGCTTCATGCTGTTTTTACTGGGGCTTGTTGTTCGGAAAATTAAGTCTCCTCTCTCAAAGAATGAAGGTTTTACCTTTTTTTTTTTAAATCCTGTGTTATCACTTTGGTTAAATGGCTTATTTTACAATGACTTGTGATATCAAGTGTTTTAAAACTTTGACATTTGATAAACTTTCCAAATCAAATTATAAATTATGTGTTTTTCATACCAAATTAATCCTTTAAGATACTAGGTTCCCTAAAGTCCAAAAATGTCATATTTGGCTTTGGTATAAAAATTATACCAAAAGCATTGTCAATATAAAATGGTGTTTGGTTTTCTTTGGGCTGTTCTTGTATAAGTATGTTATTGGGATGTGTTCTAAAATTATGGGTAACGTCCATAATTCCGATATGACTTAATGTACATTATCAATAATAATTATAATTATGTTAATTTATAAATTTACCACAGAGGTAACAAATTTCCTTGTTAATTGTATCTTTTACTATGGCTGCCCTAAAATTGTTTGTCATCCACAGACAATTGTTGTCTTGTTTTGGTCCTCTTTAGAAGGTGGTTTTATAATCAACTGTAAAACTCTTACAGGTGCTCCTGAGTGCAGGTTTCTAATAACTTTGGAGATTGTTATATCAGAATAGAGGAAAAACTTTCAGGACTCATGGAGAGCTGAAATGTTCATGAATATCAAGCAGAACAGGAATTAACTGCATGGACGAAATTAATAGAAGTCTGAAGTAATCTTTTTAACTTTGTTTAAAACCTGCTGATTCTTTGGTTTGTTTTTCAGAGTCAGGAAAACTTTTCTTTTAAGCTATTTACAGCTTTTAACAATTGAGTAAAATATACTCCTATGAACAAAATTTGGAGCATATTTGTTTTCTTTCTCTCTGATTTCTCCAGAATTTAGAAACTATTTGTGTGTATTCTTATGGCAATACAGTTATTTGCATAAGTACAATAAGAATCTGTTTTCATTTGTAACAGGATATAACTGGAGAAACTGGTTATTTTACCAATGCTTTGGCTGGAATAGTGTGCTTTCCTTTAAAAAATTAAACTTGACTAACAGAGCAATAAAAGGCCTTTGGGAAAACTAGCCTCATACTTGTCTACACAGTCCCTGTACAGGGTTCCTGACCTATGGTAAGTAAAGAATGTCACTTTCTGACAGGCCTAGGAGTTCCAAGTTTTATTGTGGAACCTCAAGAGAAGAGAATCACCCAATTCATAGGTATTTGATAATACAAATCCATGGCTGGGCTTGGTTTTAAAAAAGTCTTATCTGAGATTCCTTCTATGAGTGTGGTGGCTCATACCTGTAATTTCAGTACTTTGGGAGGCCAAGACAAGAAGTCACTAGTGCCTAGGAGTTCGAAACCAATCTGGGCAATGTGGAAAAACCGTGTTTACAAAAAAAAAATACAAAACATTAGCTGGGTATGATGGTGTACCTGTAGTCCCAGCTACCTGGGAGGCTGAGGTTGGAGGACTGCTTGAGCCCAAGAGGTTGAGGCTGCAGTGAGCAGTGATCACACCACTGCATTCCAGCCTGGGTGATGAAATAAGAACCTATCTCAAGAAAAAAAAAAGTTGCTATTACCCAATATTAGTTATGTAATGTAGCCTAGCGGTATAAACCCGCTGCTGCTACCATTTTTACTGTTTGATGAACTACAGAATCATTTTATCAAATGACAGGAAAAATCCTATTGGCAGTATTAAAAGGAAATAACTCGAATTATATGTTAATATGGCAACATCAAATTTTTACTGGTATAATATCTCAGCTTCCCACCTATGAATATGTTATAGCTTTATGCTTGCATTTGTCCACCTCAGCTAATTTTTATAGCTTTCTTTGTATAAGTTCTGAACATTTATTTTAATTATTAGGACTTGAGGCCATTTTTGTCATTGTTGTAGTGGCTACCTCAGTAACCAATAGTCAAGTATGTTACCATATTTGTATTAGGTTTTCTAACTAGTTATTACTGATTCTATAAGGATATTGTGTTTTTAATTTGTGAACAAAACCTGAACTTCCAGTTGAATACTGTATGTTTTAGTTATTTTCACATATATATTTCTTTTCTGCCTTTTAGTCATTACCTGCTTGCTTTCTTTTTATTGTGTTGGCTTAATTGGCTAGAGCAATGTTAAACAGTAGAGATGCAGAAGTAAAACACAGAAGCACAATGGTGTTTTCTTGTAATTTGACAAAAAGATTCTAAAGCTCATTTTGGAGTGAAAGCAGCAGAAGATTTTTCCCACTAGGTATTAGAACATATATTACACAGCTAAAATGGTGTGATACTGACATTAAAAAAGCCTAACTATACATACTTCTATTAAAATAAAATGCTGAATATTTTTCCCTTGCAATATCAATTGGATATTGAGTTTTGCCAAATGTCATTTTGGCTTCACTCCAGATAATGCTCTTTTCCTTTTACACATGTTTAGGATATATTTTATTACAATCATTTTCTAATTTTAAATATTCCTTACATTTCTGGAATAAATCATGCTTAGTTTTAAAAAAAAGTAACAAAACACTAGCAGTGTACTGTAAGGTTCAGAGTTTGGCATTTGCGTTTTAAAGGGAGATGAATCTATAGAGATCTTTAACTTGTTCAGTATTATCTCGTTTAACTTCCAGTATTTTGCAATGTAAGGGGACTCAGAAGACTTGGCATCTGCTTTGTACTTTGGCATAGTGCCCTAAACAAATGAACTAATGGAATTGCCATCCACTGAGAGAGGAACTATTGTGGCTTCTGTCGCTTTCCCAGACACTGGTAAGAAAGGATGACTAGTGTGAACCCTGAAAACCTGAGACAGGTCTCAGTTAATTTATTAAGTTTATTTTGCCAAGGTTGAAGATGCACACCCATGACACAGCCTCAGGAGGTCCTGACGACGTGTGCCCAAGGTGGTCAGAGCACACTTTGGTTTTACACATTTTAGGGGGACATGAGACATCAATCAACATAGGTAAGATGAACATTGGTTTGGTCTGGCAAGGCGAGACAACTCAAAGCAGGGAGGGGGCTTCCAGGTCATAAGTAGATAAGAGATAAATGATTGCATTCTTTTGGGTTTTTGATTAGCCTCTTCAAAGGAGGCAATCAGATATGCATCTATCTCAGTGAGTAGAGGGGTGACTGAATAAAATGGAAAGCAGGTTTGCCCTAAGCAGTTCCTAGCTTGACTTTTCCCTTTAGCTTAGTGATTTTTGGGGCCCCAAGGTATTTTCCTTTCACATTTCCCCCCTTTTGTTTTTTAAAATCTTTTGGAGAAAGCATTTTAGAAGAAAAAGTCTCTGGGCTTAGATTTGATCTCATATCTCATGGCTAGGGTGGTTTGTTCCTAGATGGGTAGGTCCTGAGTTATTAGAAATCTCGTTTTTAGAAGGTTGTGAAGTCTCATGTCCTATGAAGAGAAAATAAGGGGAGGAAGGGAGAACAACAACAACAAACAAAAGGACAATCCTGGAAAATCTATATAGGCCACATTACTCTAAAGTCCACATATCAGTAGGCAGGTATAAAAGTGGCTTATGTATGTAAAAAAGTTGCTATTTTCTTCTGAAGTTTAAGTTGTCTAGCTTCAGTTCACAGGGCTTTACAAAATCAGCTTAGTTTTCAGTGATTTCAACTTAGAATAAATGGAAGAAAAAAGAAGAAAAAAATTGAAAACGTTATTTTGAAGACTTGTAGCCAAGAAAAATTAGAATTTGGTCCAAACTCTTGAAAATATTAAAAACTGAAAAACATTAGGCAAGACTAGAATCTAACAACAGGTGTACTATAGTTTTGGAAACATAATGTTTCTCTCTCCAGTTTCCCATTTTTACTGAAGACAAATCATGCTAAGACTAGTTTGCTTTATTACACTTGGCCTAATTTGTATACAGTGCAGCAAGAATAATTATTTTTTAAATAGGCTCTTAAATTGGCTTTGAATAGCATTTTTAATCAGCTACCCTGTTTTATGACTTTGTCTTAAGGAAATTAGATGTACAAAACATATTTTTACAAGTATGTTTTCAACAGTTACATATAAGGGAAAATTGGAAATAATCTAATACCCAAGAAAGTGGGATTTGCTAAATGAATTAGGGTTACCTCAATATTACACATAATGTGTAGTACCATAGTAACTATAAAACTTCAAGACAGATATATAAATACTATATAAGAAGAAAATAGTGCTGAGGCAGGCAGACCACCTGAGGCTAGTAGTTTGAGACCAGCCTGGCCAACATGGCAAACCCCTGTCTCTACCAAAAATACAAAAAATTAGTTGGGTGTGGTGGCACATGCCCATAATCCCAGCTACTTGGGAGGCTGAGGCACGAGAATCCCTCCAACTCAGGAGGCAGAGGTTGAAGTGAGCTGAGATTGCACCACTGCTCTCTAGCCTGGTGACAGAGTAAGACTCTGTCCCCCCCAAAAAAGAAGTATCAAATTAAGAAGAAACTTCAATCTGAATAGAAACTGCAGAATCTTAATAATTTCTATCAAAGGTTATGGTTTCAAAAAATGGGAAAAGGCCATGTGATCGATACTCATGGCTACAGAAAAAGCTGGAGGTATGGCAGGCCCACGTCCATGAGTTCCCATGACAGTTCAGATCTGAAGCTCATTGACAGCAACTGCAGAGATAACTGAGCATAGACATGGGCTCCAGTAGAAGGCTTAGAAGTACTTTGTGTTCCAGATTTGTAAGTGTGCCTGGTGGTGCATACAAAGTGTTTAAGGTAAGATATATTAAATGTGCTAATATAATTTAAAAATTAAGAGATTTTATCTACAGTTTATCGTTTTAATATTTAAAATAATTTAATCTGTTCAAGATAGATGCAACACATTGATCAAAGAAAACATGTTCTTGCATTTATAAACTGCAATAAGGAATAATAGACATTTATACATTGAACTTAAAGGTTTAAGAAAAACTAGGTCTTGAAACAGAATTGTATTGAATTGAGTATCAGTTGAAACAATCAGCTGATGAACAGACACAAGAGCTTTATTAGACCTTAAAAAAGAAAACTCTGTTGTCACTCTAAGCCATTTAAAAATCAACTTGTAGAATAAAATAGTCACAACGTAATCGTTCTCAGTAAATCTTACTTACATGGCAGGTCCTATGCTTTTGTATTATCTAATTAATCACTATAACAACCCTAGGAAATATTGTTAGCCAGATTTTTTTTTTAATGAAACAGATAACACACAAAATGGGAGAAAATATTTGCAAACTATCCATCTGACAAGAAATTAATAACCAGAATATGTAAGGAGCTCAAACAACAGGGAAAAAAATCTAATAGTCTGAGTAAAAAATAAGCAAAAGTTCCAAATAGACATTTCTCAAAAGACAAATGGCAAACAGGTATATGAAAAGGGGCTTAACATCATTGATTATCACAGAAATACAAGTCAAAACTACAATGAGATAATCATCTCACCCCAGTTAAAATGGCTTCTATCCAAAAGATAGCCAGTAATGGATGTTGGTGAGGATGTAGACAGGGGATCCTTGTACACTGTTGGTGGAAATGTTAGTAAAGCCATTATGGCGAACAGTATGGAGGTACCTCAGAAAACTAAAAATAGAGTTACCATATGATCCAGCTATCCCACTGCTGGGTATATATCCAAAAGAAAGAAAATCAATATATCAAAGAGAGATCTTCACTCTCATGTTTACTGCAACATTATTCACAATAGCCAAGATTTGGAAGCAACCTAAGTGTCCACTGACAGATGGACGGATAAAGAAAATGCAGTACACATACACAATGGAGTACTATTCAGCCATGAAAAAGAATGAGATCTCATCATTTGCAACAACACGGATGGAACTGAAGGTCATTATGTTAAATGAAATAAGCCAGGCACAGGAAGACAAACTTCACATGTTCTCACTCATTTGTGGGAGTTAAATATTAAAACAATTGAACTTAAGGACACAGGGAGTAGAAAGATGATTACCAGAGGGTGGGTAGGGTAGTGGTGGGTGGTGGGGCAGGCAAAGTGGGGATGGTAAATGAGTAAAAAAATTTAAATAGAATGAGTAAGTTCTGGTATTTGATAGCATAATAGGGTGACTGCAGTCAACAATATGTTTAAAAATAACGAAAAGTATAATTGGAATATTTATGACACAAATAAGTGATGGATGCTTGAGGTGATGGATATACCATTTACCCTGATTTGATTATTACACATTGTAATAATCAAAGCCCCTGTTCCTAAATGGTATACCACTGCCTCTAGTACCACTCCATATGAAAAGGTCAACAACAGCATTAGTGAAAAAGATTAAGAGTCAATCAATCATGAACTTGATTTTTTCATTTCTTAAATTTCAGCTTTTATTTTAGATCAGGGGTATAGGTTTGTTACCTGGGTATATTGCATGGCACTGAGGTTTTCTAGATTGCAATACAGGCAATTCTGAAGAAATCTTTGTAAATTTGTAAAAATCAATATAAACTTAGAAAAAATCAATATAAACTTAGAAAAAAATTTAACTTATAATTCACCATTATTGTGGGGAAAAAAATTTCCCTATCACCCATATCTGCCATTTAATTATAGTTAATGTTACTATTAACTACAGTAACTATATAGGGAAATTTCCCTATGGGAAATTTTTAACAGACTCCTTTTAAATTTTTAACAGACTTCTTTTAACAGATACCATATTAAATCTGTAAAACATGTAGGTATATCATTTTATGTTAACAGCATCCAGTTTAGCTTAGAAATCTCATGCCCATAAAGTTTTTCCTAAACACCAAGACATCGTAGCTTTTTGTTTTGTTTTTTGTTTCTGAGACGGAGTCTCACTCTATCACCAAGGCTGGAGTGCAGTGGTTCGATCCTGGCTCACTGCAACCTCAGCCTCCCAGGTTCAAGCGATCCTCATACCTCAGCCTCCCGAGTAGCTGGGATTACAGGTATGCCATCACACCCAGCTAATTTTTGTATTTTCAGTAGAGACGGGGTTTTGCCTTGTTGGCCAGGTTGGTCTCGAACCTCTGGCCTCAAGTAATCCACCCATCGCAGCCTCCTAAATTTCTGGGATTACTGGTGTGAGCTACTGTACCTGGACAGTTTTTTCTTATTAACAGTGTTAGAGTTTAACTTGTTTGTAAAATTCTTTCCATTCAAAATGGGGAGGTACCAATATGTTTACGGATGTGAGGGTGCTTTGTGAGTGATGGGATTCTATTTCAGAAGTACCCATACAATTTGTTAAGTATTTTTACCAACAAGTTCTTGAAAACTGACAGATGGTCCACTGCTTATCAAAAAGTTATCATGTATTTCTGAAATACTTTCCCAACAAAAGTAATATTGAAAAGAGTCCTTGTCAGATCATTACAAGTTTTTATACTGCCACTAAGTCCTACATCTTTTGTAGTATGATAGGATTTTTAATTTGGGAAATGGGAAAGCTTGAAGGCATCTTGATGACACTTTCTTCTGAGAATGGCTTGGTGTAAAAAAAAAAATTAAGGTGAAAGATATAATTGAAAAATCAGCTACCAGTAGCTGTACTTCTGAACTTTAGGGGAGATATGCTTGGGTAGAGGACAGATATTTTGATTTCTGGTACTTATTTTCCATCCCATATTAAGGCAGATTGGACTACTTTGGTTCTATATCCAGTTTTTATAAGAAGAGAAAGATACAGCCTGTCAGTAATTAGTGGTTATCTGAGAATACAGGTGGGAATGGCAGTGACTGCAAGTGGGCTGGAAGTTTCTTTTTGGGGTGACAGAAATGTTCTAAAATTAGTAATGATGGCTGCATAATTCTGTAAATTTATTAAAAACCATTTCATTTTACCCTTAAAACAATTTAATTTTGTAATATTGAGTTATCACTCAATTAAGCTGTTAAAAAAAGGTATAGCCCACCAGGTGTGGTGGCTCATGCCTATAATCCCAGCACTTTGGGAGGCTGAGGCAGATGGATCACTTGAGCCCAGGAGTTCAGGAACAGCCTGGACAACATGACAAAACCTTGTCTCTACTAAAAATATAAAAATTAGCCAGGTGTGCTGTGGTGCGCCTGTAATCCCAGCTACTCAGGAGGCTGAGGGGAATCGCTTGAACCTGGGAGGCAGAGGTTGCAGTGAGATGAAATTGTGCCACTGCACTCCAGCCTGGGTGACAGAGAGAGACTTGGTCTCAAAAAAATAAAAATAATAAAATAGCCCATGAAAATAAATTATTTCTAAAGAATTAGAAAAGCAAGGAACAGCCCATACTCTCTTATTAACTTCCGGGCTCACTTACCCCTTTAAAAGTGTTGTACTTTTAAAGTTGTACCAGCTGAGCACTTCTTTTGCAGTGACTCTGAAATAACACATATTTCTAAGTTTTCTACAGATAAGATCAAGAACCACCTAATGAAAAGCACACCTGTTTATTTGTGTAAACTGCGTTCTAAAAATAAACTTGTAACTAAACAACACGAATTGACAAAAAAGACTTTCTAACAAAATTCATAAAAATTTACGAGTTAGATTAAAAGGGGGAAAACTGGTCTGTTTTATTTCTCACTAAAAAAAAATGGCCAGGTAGACCATTTAATACTTGGTGAAATGACTACAATCCTTACCCACAGCAAATATTAGCTGTACAAATTTGAAAACAATAAACTGTGGAAATGAGAGTATCTCACAAGCAGGGATAATCAGCAGTCCACAGTGTAGCATATAGAGATGGTGAAGACTGCTCACCTGTATCAACTGTTTCTGCCTTAAGCACACTGATAAAATAAAGTACCTTCAATAAAACTGGAAGTTCCACAAGATATTTTAAAATCTGGCTTCTTTTTATAGACATTTCCTAGCTCTGAGGCTTTCCATTGGTGACTGGAAAATTTGATGATCAAATCTGATTCTTAGCAGATTGTGGAAAGAGAGAAATTGCAACCTGAGATTGTAAAGCTAAAGCTCTCCAGAAGGAAAAGAATCTTAGAAGGAGGAGTCGTAGCAGAAGTCACTCTAATAATCCATGGTGCAATATGGAACATGCAGTAAGGTGAATGAAGTGACAAATAAAAAAACAAATGAGTAAACAGGTAGGTAGGTAGATTAGCTAGATAGGTAGGTATGTTACTGGAAAGATATATAGCGTTACCCAGACCCTGGATATAGAAGAAGACTGTAAAACAAGGTCAAAGACTAGGGGATATTTAAAATAATTCTTCACATTTCCATTCAGATATACCCTAAATCAGAGGTTCTCAAAGTTATGAGATTGGGGAGCATATCATGCATTTGAGCTGTTCCCAAATGATGGTTTATGCTTGCTCTCAACCTCCTTTCCCCAGTTCCATTCTTGACACATCTAGGGTTGCTGTAGGGTGGGGAATAGGGGACTCCCCAAATAGAGTCTTCCTTCTTGAGGTAGGTGTTTTCGGTGTTTAGTAGAAAGAGCGAGGCTGAGGCTGGGCACAGTGGCTCACGCCTGTACTCCTAGCACTTTGGAAGGCCGAGGCTGGTGGATCACAAGGTCAGGAGATCGATACCATCCTGGCCAACATGGTGAAACCCCATCTCTACTAAAAATACAAAAATTAGCTGGGCATGGTGGCATGTGCCTGTAGTCCCCGCTACTTGGCAGGCTATTTTCTACTTTCCACCCCTTTCTGGACTTATTGCTAGTGAAGTATGACATACCCATGGCCTCAGAGAGCAAGCTGGGTTGAAGGCTTATCTTTGTGTTAAAATGCTTATCTTCTTTAGCAGATCAACAAATCAAGTCCCTATAATATAAACAGACATTTACACTTTCAGTAACCTGAACTATCATTTTACTAACTAACAAAAAACTTGACAGGATAGATATGTGCTCATTAGAATCATTTCATGCAAGATAGACACGTGGTCACCAGAATCATTTCATACAACTCGCATTACCTGTTCCATGTTTAATGGTCAAACAAAAGCAGCTAGCACTTGTTTAGGCCAAACACCCTGGGGGCTTTATCAGCAAGGTTCAATATAACAGCCTAACTGAACAACAGTGATAATTATCTGCTTCTACATTCTTAGCTTTCCTTATATACCCCAAAGATTTATATACCTAGAAACTGATTCTCTTAGGTTTTAATACCTTAGAGTTTAATTTATTCTGTAATAGGAGGCTGCATAGATTACCTATTGAATTGAGAGGTGTTGAAAAGCTTTAAAAAAAATCCCATTTAGTTATTTTTGTTTTGTTTAGATAGGGTGTCTCTCTGTCATCCAGGCTGCAGTAAACTCCTAGGCTCAAGGGATCTTCTTGCCACAGTCTCCCGAGTAGCTAGGACTACAGGTGCACAACACCATGCCAGCTAATTTTTTAAGTAATTTTTTTTGTAGAAATATGGGTCTTGCTATGTTGCCCAGGCTGGTTTCACACTCCTAACCCCAAGTGATCCTCCCACCTCAGCCTCCTAAAATGTTGGGATTATGGGTATGAGCCACCACACCCAGTCCCATTTAAAAGTTTTAAAATAAGATATGTAAGACTTAAATTGGAGTTAATATTTTCTCTTAAGAATAATGGCTAGTCCAGGGAAGGAAGAAAAGCAAGCCTTAGTCTAATAGTTTAACATTATATTCCCCAAACTACATAACACTCTCTAAATGAAAGTAGAGATCTCCTTGTAAGTAAACAGATCATAATCAAAGTCAACAGTATATTTCCTTGCCAATAACAGAAAATTTCCTAGATTTGGAAGCAGAATCTTATTGCAGAAAAATCAGGATAAAAAATGGAAAAAGAAAAAATCGTTCCCTTAAAATAACTTTATAATTCTCTGTTTTAATACAGCTCTTGTATTTATTCCATGACCTTCAGATTATTTTAGAAATCTACATATTGATTGTTCCCTCTACCACATGGAGACCAGTGTATACATTTCATACTATTTCAAAAAAAAAATTGCAAAGAATAAAACAGGCGACTGAAATAGATATTTAAAAATGATTTCTTGAAATATTGCTTGCTGTTTACTAGTGCATTAGAAGAGATATTATCATTGTTTTGACATTTAAGCAAAGTTACCTTTAAGCAAAAATCTATAGAAATGAGTTAGATAATCCTGCTATAGTATGGAGATAAAGGCAGAGACTTGAGGGGAAACATTTAACCAGGTGCTTGTGGCTAGTACAGTTGGTGGTTATAGCCAAAGGCACATGCCTAAGAACAGGAAATTTACTCAACGCCCGTGCTGCTGCAGAAATGGCACCTAGATACACTTCAATGTCATTTCCTTGTACAAGTCTAACGTCTAGAATTAGACTGATATTTATTTAAAATATAATGGGTTACTGGTTATTACATTTGTGCTTTGTGCTCTGTGCTAACAAAGTAAGTTCAAGAAATAGCTTAATACAGCATGAGAAGTTTAAGGGCACACTTCCTAAAAGCAGGAATTGGGCTCTGAAAAATTATTAAGGAGATGGAAGTTTCTAGAATCTGTACCTTGAACAGTTTAGTTCCATTGCTTGCTGCGATTTACCAGGCCTTAGAAAAGGGCAATGTGGAGTGGGGAACATGAGGGCTAGAAAGCTCCTCTTGTCCTGAAGTCCTGTGCTTCAGTCCACCTGCGTTCTTCGAGGTAGAGCAGGGTCTTCATTATAAGGAAAGGAAAAAATAGAGAAAGGGAGACAACACAGAACACCCAGAAAGAACTGTAAATCCTCTGTTTTTCATTCTCTTATGCCAACCACAAAAATGTTCCACAGATGAAGTAATAAACAATGTAGACCATGCATATACAGGCTATACTATTTTCAGCTTCCAGTTAAAAATGCAGGGCTGTTTTTCTTTTCTTTTTTAACTTTTATTTTAAGTTCAGGGATACAAGTGCAGTCCTGTTGACCAGGTAACTGTATGACATGGGGGTTTACTGCACAGATTATTTCATCACCCAGGTATTAAGCCCAGCAGCCATTAGCTATTCTTCCTGATGCTCTCCCTCCTCTTACTCTCCACCTTTCAGTAGGTAGGCAACAGTGTATTTTGTTTCCCTCTATGTGTCCATGTGTTTTCATTATTTAGCTCCCACTTATAAGTAAGAACACGTGGTATTTGGTTTTCTGTTCCTAGGTTAGTTTGCTAAGGATAATGGCCTCCAGCTCCATCCACGTCCCTGCACAGGACATGATCTCATTCTTTCTTATGGCTGCATAGTATTCCATGGTATCTATGTACCACATTTTCTTTATCTAGTCTATCATTAATGGGCATTTAGGTTGATTCCATGTCTTTGCTATTGTGAATAGGGCTGCAATGAACAGACGTGTGCATGTGTCTTTTTAAAAGAATGATTTATGCAGGGCTGTTTTTCCAGAGTTGCTTTTGCATGAGTCACTAAATAAGCCACTTCTTTCAAGTGGTATGAGATTGTAAAAAGGAATACCTTCTCTTAAGCCATTAAGGTTGTCATAATAGGCTCTAGGTTCTCCTAGACTTTAAACTGTTAGGTTGCTTTTAAATGTCTCTCAAAAGCACTTATTTGACCAATGCTTCCAATCATAGGCTTCAGAGACTGGTTTCTGCAAATGACCTAATCATGATGATTTATGATCTTTAAATTTGGCTCTAGGAAGAGGGACCTAGATATTTCAACCTAACCCAACACTTCATTGAAGGAATAGGACACATGAGGTAGAGACACCAAGATAATGACTTAGAGATGAAATTTACCTAAAAGATTAAAATGGTGAATCTAATAGAATGACATTTAAACAATTTTAAGGAATACAGGTGATAATCATATTGATACTTAAAATATACCTATAAAATACTTATCTACTGAATTTTCATTTATTCTAATAAATCAAGGAAATGAAGAAACTGCCATAAAATGTAAATTTCCAAAATTTTCACAACAAAGTTTGTATATTTAAAAAAATTCACTTGGAAATAAATAAAAAATAAGTAAATTGGGAATAAGTTTATTCACCATAGTACTTAAGTACTGTTTTAGATAATATTAGTGGCTTCGTATATGGATATTCAGAATGGCTACCAAGAGACATAGTCTCCTAGGGAAAAACAAGGTTCTTCAGAACCAAATCCCTATGTTATTAGCTCTAGAGGAACTAAACTAATCCTTAACCTTCAGGGAATGATGCATTTATCTCTTAAAACAGGCAGAACAGCTCACTCAAGACTTTTATTTCCATTTGTGACCAACTATGCTGGTTCACAAAGGTGCAAAGCAAAGTTTCTAATAAACAAATGTGTCTTTCGTTGCCTACTCTACTAATGTAATGTCCCCGGTACAGAGCTTGAACAGTCCATCACAAAGCTTTGGTGACTGCTGGCACAATGATGATTGTGGAGTGTCTATTTGCACACCATTAATTATGCTGTGCTCCCTAGTGAACTGCCTGTTTTTCTTTTGCAAAAATCTAGAACAGGGTATACAGCTCTTATTTTGTATTTCTTTTAGGTATATTTTAACATAAGACATTTAGTTCCAACATATCCAAGCTGTCCCTTCAGAAGGTGATCAGAAGACAGAAATGAGTCTGGAAAAGAAAAGGGATACCTGCACAAGAGTAAGAGTTTCTGCAGTGAAGCCTTAAAAGAGAATAAAAATGGGGAAAAGTAAAGGTAGACACTGGAGCTGCACTGAAATAGTTCTTAGGATCCCAAAGACAGACATGTTCTGTAAAAGTACCATTTACAGGAGTATCAACCCTTGTCATTAAAATCCTGAGTATCTGGATGAGAAACCAAACTGTGGCGGGAACTGTGGGCAGGTTCTCTTACAAAACAACATGATATTAAAATTCTGCAGACTGAACTGAACTATTTCTACCGTGGCAACCATAAATCATATACACAACCACAATTAAAACTAATTTAACATGTGAAAAAGTCAGATACTCTATTTAGCAGGAACAGTTCACTATGATATGTAAAGAAGCAGACAACATAAGTATATAAATTTTAGATTAATAATTTATAAAATATGATTATTTATATAATCAAAGCTTTCATTTGGGGCCTTGATGCTCATCTTTCTTTGCACATTGTCAGTTTTTCATTTTCATATTCTTTTCATATCCCTCATATATATATATATATGAAGGCAAGTGATTCCAGGAATCTAAACCCTGAGAAAACATGGGGAACAGAGAAGAACTTCTGCTGTGATACCTACTTTTGCAATGAGTAGAGAAACAGAAGTCGAAGATAAATTTGAGGTGAGCCAGAACTCATTTCTTTAACTCCTATTTGGAGCTGATTTCCCCTATACCTTCTCTGACAAATCATAGGCAAAAGAGTTCTTGTGACTAAATATCTCCCAATTACCAATAATAATAACTTCCTACAGACTGTCTCATTGACAAACTAGTACACAAGCTTCTACCCTATTCTAATTCATGGATAAGAAACACTGGAAAGTTATTTTGAAACAAATTCCATTACAATGTAATTTAAGCTGTAATCAGAAAGGAGCATAAAAACTGCACTGAATTGCTGGTAGAATCATAAATTGGTACCATTCTTTTGAAAATCTCTTTGTAAACGTGATGAGTTTTAGAAATGCTTCTATCTTTTGACATAGTAATTCTTCTATGGTTCAGATTTTGAAATTGCAGATAAGTGATTCTGGATCCATAAAACTAAAAAACCAGAACCACATTGTCCATCAAAATGCAACCAGTTTACATTATAAATAAATGTATATTATATAAATAAAATTGTGCTATATAAATTAAATGGTTACTGGAAAGGGTGATATTACATGGAACATTTACTTCACTTTTTATCTTTTTTTGCACTGAAAAATAAGCAGCACGTTTTAACTGTACTGCCTAGAAAGACAAAGGTGGTTGTTCTTATTATCGTTATTTTTTTTTTTAGAGGAATCTCACTCTGTCACCAAGGCTAGAGCGCAGTGGCACAATCATAGCTCACTGCAGCCTCGAATTCCTGGGCTCAAGCAATCCTGCATTAGCCTCCTGAGTAGGTGGTACTACAGGTGCACAATACTATGCTTGGCTAAGACAATGATTCATTCAATAATGTTTAGTAAGTGCCAACTATGTACTAGTCATTGTTCTAGGGATACAATAGTTTTTAAAAAGTCACTTCCCTCATGGAGCTTGTATTCTGCTAATGTAAGACAATAAAAAAGATTAAAAGTGCTACAAAGACAAATAAAGCAGGATGGGGCATTAAAGTAACAGGGTGACTATTTGAACTAGGCTCACCAGGCTTATGAGGTAACACTCAATTTAAAATTTTTAAATGAGTAACCATTGTCAGAAAGAAAAACCAGTGCACCATCAAGTCAAAAGAACATCAGGAACATCTATGTTCCAACCCACTGAGATCCAGTTACAGTGAATGCCCTCTAGAAACCTGTACTAATATAACTTTCTAAAACCAAAAAGATTCCTCTGAAAATGCTCCCATACTTACTCAATTATGGATTTTTGCCTGTGAGTTCTTTTCCTAATAGATCAAAATACCATGTGTACAGTATTCTAATGACATTGGTCATAATGGACTTTTATTTAATTGATCATCCCAGTGCTGTTTTTTAAATAAGTGTTTAATGTATATTAGGCTTTTTTAAAAAGGCTAAAGATGCAATATTACAAGCAGAGGAAGAATAAAAACAAAAGCATTATGTGGAGTCATACAAGTCAAGGCCATCAAATATCCAACAGGATTTCAGAATTCAATTAGACCTTCAATGAAGAAATTTTTAAATTTTATCTTAAGTAAATGGGATGGAAGCTACAGGACAGAAAACTTTTAAAACCGTACCCTGGGTTGAATGAAAAAGAGTGACCAAACTCAAGATTATCAGTACTTGCTAGTTAAATATGTAGCAATTGTTATACTATTGCTGATAGCCTAGAAGGTAAAGTAAAGAAACAGACAGCCAACAAAGACAGAATTATTTATGTCCTCCTGTTCTGTGCAGAATTCCCTCCGAAGTGCTAAGGAAGGGAACAGAAGAGAAGGCTGGCTCCTGTCCTCAAGGCATTTTTGATTCAGTAACTGCCTTTCCCCACCCCCTACTTCCCAAGCAGAAGTCACTTAAAAAGAACAATACGAGATAAAAACTTTTACAAATTAGAAAACAGCCTGAAATAACATTTGAAGTTTAGTGAAACCATATGCCAGGTAGATATAAAAGAGAAAAGAAAATCCAAATTACGGAAATAGAATGGAAAAAAATGACTCGTTATATATAACTAAACAGGAGTTTTTTAAAAGTCTAGAGTACATAGATAAAAACTGTAAATAAGATCAGAAATAAGTAAAACAGTCTCTCTCTTTGTTAATAGCCTTTTAAAATGCCAAGCTCCACCTATCAGTAGTGAATAGAAAATCAACAAAGTAGTTATCCTATTCGGTTTGGCACTGGTCTCTCCATGGGAGTGAACTCTGATCAGAATTATTTTCTAAAGGGTGAAATGGGCTTAGGAAAACATAGGATGATTAAAAGCACTGTCTCTAAACCTGAACATAATGCCAAGAGGTAGTCAGGAAACATTACAAACTCAATGTTCAATTAGCATTAGGAAGCTAAAAGATGTAATTTTATAATCTTATTTCCATTAAATCTAATTTTCATTGATGACCATATATAAATAAAAGTGCTTACCTATAAATAATCACTTTGAATTGCTTTTTAAAATATAAAAATGCTATCAAAAATTTATATTAAAAATATCAAAGAATTATACTACTTTGCTTCCCATGAAACAAAGAAAACCTAGAAAATGAGTTTTTGTTTTTATTGTTTCTAAAATTATCTCTTGCAGCATAATCTGCAGCAGTAAGCATAGGACATTGGGAGCCCATTTCCAAAGCTTATACCGAACCAAACAAGACCAAAAATGGCGTTCTGGTTAATGTGTATCTATACTTTAGAGGCAACCTTAAAAATGGCAAAAGTGATTATGGGTTAACGGGGGCTATCTTTAAAGGATAAGAATGAATTCCATCCAAGAGTTCATACCTTTAAGAACAAGAAGAAAACAAAGCAGATGCTTGCAACTCATGAACCAAAACACACTCGCCGTTTCCTTCAGTCATCCGCCTCCTCTTCCATTTCTTATCACAGGAAACTGTACCACCATCCACTCAGGTACTCAGAGTAAATAAAATGTTAGCTACCACTCAACTTCAAACTCCCTCCCCTACTCACCTGAAAATCACTCCAAATCCTGTCCATTTTAATCTCTCTTCTATTTACCTCTGCTCTCTTTTCACAGACACCTCTTATAGAGGACAGACTAAGTCCAAATAAATCAACAACCACAACAAATTTTAAATGGATCCAATCCATCCACTATAAAGATACATACAAGATTATTTTGTAAAGAAAAAGCTGATACAGTATTAGGAATAGTAGGCATTACTAGTACTTTTACAACTAGAGTACAAAGTAAAAGTATTAAGAGGAAATAGATAATAGAGAACAGCTTACCAAGAAAATATAAAATCATGGACATTCTTACACAAGGAAAAACTGACAGCTCCACAATCATGGTATTTAATGCAGCACTCCCTTCCTCTCTGGTTTTTGTTCCTAGTCTATTTCCTGCTTTACTGACCTCTTTAAAGCCCTTAAATGGCTCCCTAAAAGTCCATTGCTTATTTTGACTTAAGAAAAAATTTTAATAGAAAATCTCAAACATAATGAAAGTAGAAAATATAGAGTGAACCTTATTAGCTACAACAATTATCTTTTTTTTTAATCTATCCTCTACTCTGTATTTTTTGGACAATTATCTTTTTTTTTGGACAATTATCTTTTTTTTAACCTGTCCTCTACTGTGTATTTTTTGGACACAATCTCACACACCACGTAATTTCATCTGCAAATATGTCAGTATACTTCTCTAAGACAGAGATTTTTTTTCCTCTAACATGACCCAAACACCATTTTTACATCTAATAAAATTAACACAATTTCTTTAAAACAAATATTTAGTCAGGTCGCCTTTATCCAATTACTTATTCTCAAGACTGCTTTTTAAAGGGTGACATGTCCTTCTGACATCTATTGTTTCTTAGCATTGCTTATCAGGTTTTTCATAATCTGGTCTCTACCTGCGCTTCCAGGCTCAGTTTTTGAAACTGGTTTTCTGTTCATCCCCTAAATCCTGTGCTTCCACCATATTTACTGAATTTCTGTTTACTGCATATGCAATATCCCCTCTTATCAAGCGTTATATAAAAATGTTTTAGCAGCCTAAACTTCTTCCCACGCCCATCCACTTGCTTACACACTTGCCTCTGGTGCTTCAGGTCTCAGCTTGGTGTCACATCCTCCAACAAACCTTTCCTGCTACAACTCCCTGGTATGTGCTACTGGACCTAGAAATGAACTTCCAAATATAGCACTTACTACCCATTGGGTTACAAAACCCAGCGTCCCCTTTCAAAAAGAAACACCAATTTATAATCTTCTGCTTCTTAAGAAACCAGCCTTCCTCTCTTGGGTGCTTTGTGCCCAACATGTTCACAGTATGGCTACTATTCTTTACTTCTACCTTTTGACCTACATTCACACACAATTATACAAACCTCTTAAAAATGGTGTCCTGTAAGTGCAAATCAGACTTGTTCAAACATTGTCAATAGTAAGAAAACGCACAAAATTACTTGAACGCAATATTTAATAATCATAAAGCTTTCAAATGTGAAAAATATCTGGGTGTGATAAAGACAGGTACAAAAGGGATAGTGGATAAAGAAAATCCTAACTCTAAAATAGGGCTCCAGAATCCTATGGTTACAGGAGCAGGAAAAGGCTTCATTTTACTCTGAAAGTGGCAGCGACTTTAAGAACAAGAATGCACTAATCAAGGCCATTATTGCTCTTCAACAGATAAATGCCTAAACATATACTTTCTTTGCAGAAGTTTTTACTGAAGTGCAATCAGAAACCTTAATTTGAAAATCAACTGTCTTTTAAAAAGAGTTTTCTAGGAAATGTTGGTTGACTGTTTTGTGTAGCTGTCCTTACCTACAACAATAAAACCATGCAGAACTGAGTAGAAGTGAAAATTTCTCGAAGCATTTTAACAATCTAATTTATACTGCAAAGCCAAGTGATTATTATAGTGTGGCTTTGTTGCTATTTTGAGCTTTTATTTGGAAAAGTATTTACAAATATATACTTTAAACAATTTCATCAACATCATGATCATGCAAAGCTAATTGGGCTTTATCACTATTATGCTATATTTCCTCTGCCAAAAATATATTTTATTTCAGTTTAACAACACTAGACTGGAATATTTTCCAAGTGTTTAAAAATTTTGACTACTTATCCTATTGATTTAAATTTAATTAGCTTGTGATCGCTTCAGCAGCACATATACTAAAATTGGAACAATACTGAGACTAGTATGGCCCCCACACAAGGATAATAAGCAAATGCCCAAAAAACATAGTTCTAAATGCTTTAGTTATCTTATTTAATCATCCCCACAACTCTATGAAGTTAAATTGCCCAAGGTCACCAGCTAGTAAGCAGTGAAGCCAGCACTCGGTACTTTGGTAGCTCTGACTCAGCCGGCTGTTCTACCCCTCTTTGGGAAAAGCATTACACATGAGCACAGCACACAGCCTCAAGGTGAATTCTTACAGCAAAGAAAAGGAAATGGTATAGTGCAGCCCTGCTATGTCAGAAGAACCAACATCAGACATCAGTGGATTCTCATAGCAACATCTCCCCTGCTGTTTCCTCTTGACACACAGGAAAAATGTTCCAGAATCAAATGGGAAGACTAGCATTGCATTTATAAATGTGATTCCCAGGCTGGGTCGGTATCTCCCCAAACCTTTCCATGTACATTCATTTCAGATACAGGGGACAGAAAAACTAGACCATATTTGGAGGAGGAGAGGAGGACCACACACACTTCATCTATGTTGTGAACTATGTTGAGAAGAGACGAGTCTGTTACAGTACAGAGTCTTGGGGAGATCTGTGTGTGTGTCTTCAGGCCTCCATCATTGAGGAGCTCTGCTTCTCCTTCTATTTTAGAGGGATTACATAAAATCTCAACTGAAATCTGGGTTCCATGGCTAAAGAAGTTTAAAAGCTGATAGTGCCATGACAAAGCCCTGGATCAGAAGTCAAGAGACCAGAATCTTTCTCTCAGTTTAGCTACAAAAAAGTCATGATTAATCCTGGGTTGGTAATTTTGCAATCTTTGGTTGCAGTTTTCTCAGTGTAATAGCATAACTTTAGATTTCTAAGACTCTTAGCCATATTAAAAATATATCATTATATAAAAACAAAGAAAAGACACGTTAGTGATCTCACCAAAGGAAGTTAAAGAAGGTAAATAAAAATCCCATGTCTCACAGAAAGAAGTAGGGTAAGATAATTTATTGATAAAGAGTATACTAACCATCATATGATCTAGTGCTCAGACCACCACCATGAGATTGATCACATGAGAAACCAATATTTCCCAAATAGTTTTTTTTTTCTTTTTTGAGACAGAGCTTTGCTCTTGTCCCCTAGGCTGGAGTGCAATGGTGCAAACTTGGCTCACTGCAACCTCCGCCTCCCAGGTTCAAGTGATTCTCCTGCCTCGGCCTCCTGAGTAGCTGGGATTACAGGTGCGCATCACCACACCCGGTTAATTTTTGTATTTTTTAGTAGAGATGGGGTTTCACCATGTTAACCAGGCTGGTCTCGAACTCCTGACCTCAGATGATCTACCTGCCTCAGCCTCCCAAAGTGCTGGGATTACAGGTGTGAGCCACGGCACCCAGACAAGAGTTTTTTTTTAATTTGGTATTTTTATTTAGCTTGATGTAGATAATTTATGGATAACATGTCCATATGAATTTACTATTAGTAGATAACAAAAGTTTATTCAATAACCATGGGCCCTACAATATGCCCTTGCTAATCTCAGAAGCAAATTAAACACAGGTCAAACGTACATTGTAACATCTTAGAATCCTAAAATCTAGGTTATAACCCTGACTCTGCCACTTGATGAGAATTAATGCAATCTCCTTGGTCCTTAGTTTCTTCTGTCCTACCCCATCACATTCTCAAATAAGACACTATGCTAAATGATTGGCCATTGGCATATTATAGTTGTCCTATGCCTTTATTTTTCATGGCAATCACACAGTCAGAATAAGTCACGTGAGAAGGAAAATAAATTCATGGACGAATCACCCACTAGGTTCCAGTCACTACTTAAGGCATCTGAATGGAACAAGAGGAGACTATGGGGGTGGGGGTGGGGGTGGGGTTTCAACCAGGACCAACACCAATTAAATAGGATCTTAATAAAGAGCTCCTGATTCAGGTTTATTAGAGAAGAAATAAGGCATTAAACTAATGAAAATAATTTTATAAAGTTGAAGGTGAAAGGTCATACTCCCTAAAACAAGAGATGGTTAATCAGAAGGTTAAACAACAGAAAAGTTATTGGGTGAGCTCAGAGGCCAACTCAAAAGAATATGAAAGAGTAAAGTATTATGCTTTATAATGCTAACTGACCATTATACAGATGAAGGTTCAAAATTAGGAAATAGAATAATACCAATTAGTATAAACTGGTTAGCATTTATAAATAGTTGGTGCTTTAAAAGGCCTTTTCCAAAATACTTAAAATTGAAATACGACAATATCCCAAGTAATCTGAAATTGTATATTTTGATTTAAAGCCAATTCCATTATTATTAATGTTTAAAGGTAGACAATTTACAGTAACAAGCTAGATGAGACCTCTCTGGTAATAGATTAGCAATCCCAGATTGTATATTTTTTTTCTGGGTTGCAGACTATTCCAGTTCTAACATCATACATGACATACACTCCTAAGTCAGATAGCTTTGAGAAAGTAGCTGATTATGTTTTAGAACTTTATTAAAACCATAAATTCCTATCTCAAATGCTTTTTGGAACAAATATAAACTGAATTCTAGCAAAGCTTTTTTATTTGAATTATTTGAAGCACTATTTATGGCTGTTTTTGAAAATGTTATGTTCGTTCAGTAATATTTTATGAATAATGTTAATACAGTTTTCTACCAAGTAACATAAAGATACCTGATGAAAGACTGAAAATCCAAATTCATGTAAATCGTAATAAAATAGAAAAACCTCTAGGTTATTTACAAAATAAACCAAACTTAAATGCATTTCCCCCAAACCAACATACACTTATAGAAAGTTATTCAAGGCATAAGACTGCATATAAAACAGGGATTCTGCCTTCAGCATTAAATTCAGGTAAGTGCTTTCTGTATTGTGACTTCAAAGAAAGCTGGGAAATTTTATAGTTCAATGGGCTTTCTCTTTTACTTTTTGTAGAGATTGAAAAGTTAACCTTAAGTCACTAGGCCATTATTTTGGCAATAAATAAATCGTTATATCATGTTAAACACCTTAATATACACAATTTTTATTTGCCAATTAAAAATACATATTTTAAAAGAAATCTTTATAGTTATTGAATAAAGCATCATGTACTTATGTTGTACCACTGACCAGAGTTTCTACATAATTCAAAATTAACTATTATGACTGGCTTTTGAGGTAACCCTGAGAGTCACCCCCTAATCCCTTTCATCCTTTTGACTTTTACACCAACTACTTCCTTGGGAAACACCACCATCTCTCAGTCAGTCAAGACAAAACCAGAGAGAGACTCTACAAGTTTAGGAAGAAAGGTTCCAACTACTTTTACTCTCCATTGCATCTCCTAATGCCACCACTCTTTCAGGGCAGGGTTTAATCACTGCTACAAAACACTGCTACAAAACAAGGTTCAGGAACTGAGGAGCCACTAGCCTGGCATGTGGTGACACATTTCCAACACAATTATCTAGCATTCTGATTTCCCTTCCAAAAATAAATTAAAGGGAAATTAGAACTCTTAAGGATCAGATTGAGATTGAATGCCATTGGCTTTCTCCCTGTACCTATGCTCCTACACATCACTTTAACCAAGCACAGAGTTTTAAAGCTCACTGCCTACACAGGGCTATCTCCTCTGCTGGTTATGAGCTGCAAGGACAGAGTCCATGTCATATTTGTGTTGGTGTAGCTGGCCACTAGCCAAGAACCTGCAGCCAAGCCCTAGAATAGCTGTTGAATGAATGTGGCAGCCCACACACTTGAAGACACCAGAATTATCTTACCCTTTCTCAGAGAGCTTCAGGTACCTTTCTTTTCCTAAGTGAGTCACTAGTCTGTATAATTATGGCTTCCATATGTGACACAGAGCCCAAAAAATTTCATCTGACTTACTGTGGTTTACTTTTTGTGATTGCATTTTTATTATAACATATCTTATATAAAAAGGGGGATATAACAGAAGTAAAAAACAGTAGAGCAAAAACCCCTATCTAGCTTCAGACCATTACATATCCACTGGAAGCCCTAAAGCAATGCTCCATGATCACATGGCCTTTCTGCTCCATAACCCTGATGTCATTTTTTGATACATAATTCTCAAAGTATATATGATGAAAGACCTTGAAGAGCTTTCTTAAATGATTTATGGTTAAAATTTCTATAATTGCAGTCCTCAAAATCATAAAAGAATAAATAAATCCTTGGAAAAGACCTCACTTATCTCTTTTTCTTCATTCCTTCACAATTCAGCCCCTACCTCTCAAGGAGCTGTCTAGAGCATGGAGGGCAAGCTAACCCTTCTCCAGAGTTTATGACAGACACTGGTTCCAGTGTTTCCCAAACACTAACACACAAAACCACTCTTTGGGGTAGTCACCATTACCACCCTTATCTGAGGTATGAGAGTTAGAAACCTAACAAGCAACAGAGGTAGGATTTGAACCCATCTGAGTCCAGGCTCCTGACCATTATGCTATGTTGTGATTTTCTGGGATCTCGAGCTATTTTTACAATTAGAAATGTGACCTAAGAGCAGTGGATTTCCATCCTGGTGAGTTCTTCTGGGGAGAGACTGCACTTCTCCTGGCCCTGTCACCAACCCTTCCTCCTCATAGGTACCATGATGGTAACTATCAATGTTTGCCCAGTAGGGTGACACTCTTCCAAACATTAGCTGGCCCCACCTCATAACACACAAGCTAGAAGCCCTAGGTCATTGACCTCAGTGCCTGTGCAAATGTTTTTCAGGCTTGCCCAGTGACTTATAGAGGGGCATTTCCTGGAAATATTGTGGTTAGACATTTCATTCAGTGAGGTGTTCAGAGCATCTGAATCACTCCTGTTGCCTAGTAACTTGTTTGTATTTGGCAGGATGAAGACGACTCAGGCATAGGTACAGTCAGACACAAAGCAGACATCTGTTCAGCACGATGTCCTCCCACCACTAGACTGCTGATTTAGTGCTTAAACTTGACACTGTTCTTTCCCACTTTCTCACTGTTGGTAGATGCTCCTTCAGTTACTCTCTTTAAGTCAGGAGCATTCAAAAGGCACTATGCTGTACATAGAATCAACAGATCCTTTGTCGCCAAAGTATAGGCTACTGTTTTTCCTATTGAGTTTTGGGGGAAAAAAAAAAACTTTAAGACAAAGCTACAGGGTTCTTACATATAAAAGGGAAAGGAGTTACATGGTATCACGGAAATTACTTGCCATTCCTAAAAGAATTCGTTCTCTCATATATTCACATATCTGTCCCTTTTTTTAATAACAAAAATTGATTACCACAATATAAATAGCTTCAGAATCAAGGAGATTCACCCTCCAATACCGTCATGAATACAAATATACAGCACAGCCGACCTAAAGTCACCTTACTAACCTTCGTCTTCAAATTTAAGTTAGCATGTGTGCCTAGGTTACTCCAGGAGCCAAAAGTCTAGACTAAAACACTCTGGGCTTATTCCATGTAATTTCACTGACAGTTACGGCTTTTCCTCTAATATTTTATGTCTCCACTATTTTCCCAGTCATTTCTATGCGTTAAATATTCAGAGGAGGAAAAGTGGTTTTAAAAAGGCCACCCTGCCGCTGCCCCAATACTGGGGTTTCTGTTGTTTCTTTCATTTTTGCTTTTGTCAGAGGACATGCCTGCTATAGAAACAAGAAAATAAGATGCAAGGGTGTGCTTAAATGTTACTCCTAATCTTAGCGGGAAAGTCCTGAGTTCTACATTTATTTAATGTTTATGGACAGGAGGATACAAAAGTTGTTTAGAAAATTTTCTTCTTTCTTCCTTTCTTCCAGTAATATTCATCCTAACCTTGGGATTTCAGGACACCTGATATTCAGAAGAACTATTAAAAATCACATAGATATTAATTACTTCACTTTTTTAACAACTATAAAATGGGTATGAGTTTACTTAGCAAAGATTTTTGACTTAAACATATATTAATCCTTTAACACCTCCAAAATATTTTTTCTTTTTGAAAGGCATATTTAAGGAAAAAAATCTTTCCATATTAAAAAAATTCTTGAATTCCACCAAAGTCCATAACAGATTTAAGAAAACAGTACTCTCATTATGTAGAACTGGCTAACTGTAGGCTGCAACTACTAGTGGCAAGAAATAAGTGGGTTGAATCACTCTCCAAAATACTTCAAAGTCCTTAATCATGTCTCTTAAGCAGGTTTTCGCACTCTGGGGTTTGTAGTTGATAGGTGGACCTCCCGAAGCCCTGTAAAATGTTTCGGCTCATGGAGATAACCGGAAATAGAAAGCTTAGTTCTTCAGATTCTGAAAATAGAGTTTAGGTCTTGGGAAATCAAACTGCCAGCAGATAACTGGCTCACGAATTTGTTGCCTCACGAATTTGTTGCCAACTACCTGCTTACTATAAATTTCAGTAACATAAAAGAATGTTTGTTCCCATGCTGTAACTGAAGATTTCTAATCAATAGCAGAAGAGCCCCATCTATGACAGCAAGCCAGTTTACTGCATTTGTATACTCTGAGAGCTAAATTACCACTAATTGTCTCATCTTTTGAAAATCTATTTAAACCTCATTAGATATGTGAATGTCTGTTGTGGCCAGGTGAATGAGACAGACCTTGTCCCTGGCCTCACAAAGCTTGCAGTCTAGTTGGAGAAACAAACAAATCATTATCGCACAGGGAGATAAATGTTTAGATAACTGAAAGTTCAGGATGCTATAAGAACACACTGCCAAGGCACGCAACCCGGTCTGGTATTTAAGCTATGACAATTGGCAAAATATCCAGACCCTGATGACAGCAGGTACTCTCACAAGTTTCTAGTAGTCAGGTAATAAGAAAACCTCCCTCTCAGAGAGGCAATTTAATAATATCTATCAAAATTACACATATACCTTATGACCTGCAGTTCTACTTTACAAGTTTATATAGATATATTGCATACATGCAAAAGAAACTACATACAGTTACTTACTGCAGTATTAAGAGTGAACAATTGGCCACAACCCAAATGTTGTCCAACAATAGATCACTATTTTAACTGTGGTACATCCAGAAATGGATTCTGTTACTCCGTAACTGCTTCAAAAAAAAGAACGAGGAAAGTATCTTAGTACTCACTTATTAAATCCTCCTACATATATTGTTAAGGAGAAAAAACACATAAATTGCCGAGAAATATAGTATGCTATCTTTTACATTATAAAGGGGGCAAATAGGAATTAATACTCCTATTTGCTTATTTATACATAAATAAATTCTGGAAAGATGCATTAGACAATGACAGATGCTGAGAGGATGGTGGAGGCAGAATTTGGGCAGACTCTGTGAATGCGAAAAAATGTATGAATATGGTATACTTAAAAAGTAATCCTTACATCAAGTGTGTGGGACATTAAAAAGGGGAAAAAAAAAACAGTAATCCTTTATTTTTTAAGCCCAAGTTATATCAACCTAGCACCTTTTTTTGGTTTATTGTTTTTTAACACGCTTCTAAAATTCTGCAGTGATTAAATTAGAACATAAGACTGCTTTATTTTCCAAATCAGGGTTCTGCTGTCTCTTTTCCTGCTTGTGCCCATCTGCCATCCTGAAGGGGGTTTTCCCAGAATACCTGCGAGCGCGGCGAGTCCTCTGTGCCTCTCTGCTCTGGTTTGTGGGCTGAGGATATTTCAGAGTTTTCTGAAAGCTCGTGAAAGGATTTTGTTTTGTTCACTGCCTCATTCGCAACACTGAAAAGAATGCCTGGCACACAGAAAGCGTTCAGTAAGTATTTGTTGAATAAATGAATTCTTTTCTTCACTCAGCTTCAATGAGACAGACACCACCAGACAAAGGGAAAGATATCAACGGTGTCAAATATTTAGAAATAGCTGCCATTTCTAGTACTGGCTCAAAATAGGCATTCTAACCTTAGCAACATTCTTAGAATTACTGTGAATTTCACAGAAGACAAATAATGCTATAGAATACTGTGCTGAATAATCTTGACTACCCACAAATATTTATTTTAAATAATTTGGGACTACATGGCCCTGGTGTCTATCTTAGGGTGGAAATCTTCTTAGGCAAACACCACACTAGACAGTAATGATAAAAAGAAAAAAAAAAAAAAAACAGCTCTCATCAGGGTCAAATGAGCCCTAGTCGTAAGATGCCCAGAGATCCAGCTGGAAGAGAGAAAATCTTTTGCACGAAAAAATGCAACTGCTAATTTTACTTTCAAGAATAAAATTATACTTGAAATTAAATTCAAAGTACTCTAGGCAGTGAACTGAGTTGCACAGCTTCAACCACAGAAAGCAAAACCTCTTCCTCCTCAGTGGGCATAGAATGGGTGTAACTACTGCAGCTCTTTAATTTTGGTTTAGATAACTATAAAAACAGAATAACTTTGCCAGTAATAATTTCAGTACTGTTGCTCAAGGGTGCACGGCTGACTGATATTTCTTTGAATATTTTCTGTTTTCTTAAGGCATGGTTGAGACAGTTAACTGAGTACTCTCTTTTGGCAGTAATGCAAAGAGGTTAGGAAGTTTTGGGGATACCTCTGTGTCTCTGGCTGTCATTTAAAATTGCAATCCAAGACTGAGAAAATGTCCATTCACTTGAAAGAGCTTGAAATTTAAGACTCTTCTGAGGATAAAATAAAAATTCTCAGAGTTAAGGCATTTATGAAATGTCTTAATCAGAGAAGGGAAGATAGCAGCAAAGCTGCAGGATAACTGATTAAGACAGCCAACCTTCAGCTGATGCAAGTTAGACACATGCTGTCGCAGCAGGAAGCACCAAACCTACTGTTTCCACATGTAGCACAGCAAATCCCACCTTGGTCCTTGCAGCAGTCAATACTCCCAGTATCTGGCAGATCCTTTCCAAGAAGAGTGTTAGGGCCAGAGGATGACAGCTCTAAGGGAAGAAAAAGTCAGACGTTAAATAAGAATGAGGCTTTGTTGCTGTTTTGCTAGTCTTCTGAGGGTGGAGGTGAAATGAAGAGCCCTCTAATCCTGCCCTCCTAGAGCTCTCTGATACTGGCCCTCTAGGAGAGTTACCAGGAAAACACTGGCTCCAACAGGTACTGGCATTTCAGGACAAGATGAGCAACTCAGCCCTTCATTCCACTAACGTTTACTTAACACATGCCAGCCCCTGTTTAAAGTTGGAGCAGGGCAGGCAGGCAGATTCCCTTCCCTCCTATGTTCACATTCTAACACGGGAACACACAGATACACAAGACGACCCGTCAACGTCACTCAGAAAAGTCAGCCAGAGTCAGGGGAAGGCTGGTGTGGCCGATGTAGAGCAGGTGGTCAGGGAAGTCTTTCTGAGCGGATACTTACGTTAAGACTTAATAAGGGTTAGGGAGTGGGGGACAGCTATGAAACAAGAGTAAGCCAGGCAGAGGGAGCAGCTGGCCCAAAGGCCCTGAGGCAGGAATGAGCCAGGAAGGTTTAAAAACAATGGAAAGGCACGCACTACTAGAATATTGTGAACTGGGCATAGAGAAGAGAAGAGGAGGGCAGAGGGCTTTATAGGATAGTAGAAGAACTACATATATACAAAGTTGATGTGCACAGAAACTTAGGTTGATATGCTGTGCATCATCTGTCACCTTGTACTAAACGGAGGAAGATTTGCTTTGAAACCCATACAGTTGCTGCAGTTTTTTAATGACTTTTTAACTAGTTAAAATTTGCCTTGTAGGTAGATACGAAATATATGCCACTGGCCAGAGGTCTATAGTTCTTAGAACCACAATAGGAATATCCAAAGAGTACAGCCTGAGACTACCCAACAGTGCATACATCTATCTCTTTTAATTCCCTAACAAATTTCATTAAATCTATGTTTAACAACGGCAGGATGTACACTCATCTGCAACCAGAAATTGATTTTTTAGGTGAGATCCCATCTTCATCAAAAATACTCAACTCTTGGAAGAAACTCAAGAACAAATGTGTCACGCTTAGGTATATACCCAAGAAAAATGAAGCCACCAGTCCAAGCAAAAACTGTACACAAACATTCATAACAGCATTATTCATAATGGCCTCCAAGTGGAAACAACCCAAATGTCCATCAACTATTAAACGGATAAATAAAATGTGGCAAACCCCTATAATATTATTGGGCAACAGAAAGGAATAAAGTAGTGATACACGCTGCAGCATGAATGAATCCTGACAACATTATTCTAAGGGAAAGAAGCCAGTCACAAAGACCACATGTTATATGATCCCATTTATATGAAATGTGCAGAATAGGCAAATCCATAAACACAGAAAGATCTGTGGTTGCCAAGGGCTGGGGGAAGAAGAGAATGGAAAGTGAATGTTAATGGGTACAGGGTTTCTTCTGAAGTGCAGTAAATATTCTAGAATTAAAGAGTGGGTATGGTTACACAACTCTGTGAATATACTAAAAACTCCTGATTTGTATACTTTAAAAAGGCCAGTTTCATGGTATGTGAATTATATCTCAGTAAAACTGTTATAAAAGAACAAAAGAATAACTGAAATGCTGTGAACAGATGTAATAAACTTCAACTGGCCCAAAATGCTATATTCCAGTCAGCACTTCTAGACCCCATTAAAAAGGAGCAGCAGTTTAGTTTTACGCTTCAGATACTGTATGCTACACTCCCTCCAGGACACATTTACCCCTCTGGAAAGACCACCCAGTCCTTGGAGTTTGTTTTTCTCGTTTCACTTGGAACGCTTCTCCAGTTATTACCCTCTCTTGACTCCACCTACCAAACCTACTCACTCCATTCACGCAAATAAAATTAAAGCAGATAGTTGCTGTAGTGCTCTAACTCAAGTCTGAGGACAATTACAATTGTTTAGAGTATGGTATTAATGATCCTTCTAATATTTTCAGCTTATAGAATTTATTCAGTTACAGTGCCAAACCCGGCACTTTTCATCTAGTCAAGCTGAAAATGTGTGTCCTTGTCAAAAAGGAGAATGGGCAAAAGGGTAGACACTGGAATGCAAAACAAATTCAAGCTTACTACTCCAAAATCTCTTCCTGTATACATCTTAACATGGTGTTACATTAAGACTACATTCATTTTAAATACTACTTTAGAAGTTCATGATTTTAATGTATCTGTAGAATGTACAATTTCACAAAGGAATAAAGTAAATTATATAACAACAACAACTGCAAAATACTACTGTGAGATGATTAATGTAGAATCAGAGAGCCAGGTAAATATAGAGAGGGGTTCTTGATCACAAGATGGAGTGGAAGAAGAAGAGCTATCTCCTGGGGCTGAATATTGTTCTACCTGCTCCCGGTAGCAAATCACTGCAGAGGCAGCAAAGCTTTTATGAACAAGGATTCTGAAGCCCGACTCCACACTTGGCACGACTCCACGATTAAGTATTGTGGCTCCAGGCACAACACTTAATTTCCCTGTGCCTTAGTTCCCTCATCTATAAATAGGGACAATAACAATACTAATTTAACAGGGTTCTTAAAAGAATCAAAGGTTATATAAAAACAAGTAATAGATCTAAAGGGAGAGACATATTGCAACACAGTAATAGTAAAGGACTTCAACAGCCCACTTTTGGCAATGGACAGACATTGCAGGCAGAAAGTCTATAAAGAACACTGGGATTAAAGTATACTCTAGACCAAATGGACCTGACAGACATTTGCAGTACACTTCATCCAACAGCTGTAGAATACACATTCTTCTCAGCAGCACATGGAACATTCTCCAGAATAGAACATATCTAATAGAACATATCTTAGGCCACAAAACAAGTCTCCACAAATTCAGAAAAGTCACTATCATATCCAAGTATCTTTTCTGACTCCAACGGAATAAAACTAAAAATCAATAACAAGAACTTTGGAAACTGCCCAAATGCATGGAAATTAAACAACATCCTCCTGAACGATCAATGAAGTAATTAAGAAGAAAATTTAAACATTTGTTGAAATAAATGAAAATGGAAACATAACATACTAGAACCTAACAGATAAGACAAAAGCAGTACTGAGGGAATACTATAGCACCATATGCCTACATCAAAAACATAGACAGACTCCAAATAAATAACCTAACGATGCACCTCAAGGAACTAGAAAAGAACAAACCCAAAATTAGTATAAGGAAGGAAAGAATAAAGCAGAAATAAATGGAGGAAAAAGAATTGAAGGAGTTAATACTAATAAAAGAGATCAGAAACAGCACCTGGTATATAGTAAGCATTATATGTGTTTGTTAAATGACTAAAATAGCGCATACTAGTTAAGTCTTGCAAAATGACTAAAACTGTGCTGCATATTTGGCTCTCAACTCCTTTGTAGCTAGAGGGAAAAAAAATTTTCCAAACTCAGAGAAAATGTGTGTATCTCCATATGTGTTAGGAGGAAGGGGAGTGGGAACCATATTTTGTTCTCCAGGAGGGAAAAGAAAGCATTTGACACTTAGCTTTAACACATTCACTGCAGGCCTGTATACAAGAGGCAGTGAGCAATAGTGCAGACCAGGGAAGACCACCATGTGATGTCATTTGATAGTTTTTCACCATGTCTCTCAATAAATCCCAAGGCATAACTCTCTAGAATTTCTTTAAGAGGAGGACAAGGCAATGTGATATATACAACTCTGATGGTCGGCTCACAACTGCACCAGAAATCTCCAGTCCATCTTTTACTTCCATTTCCCTCTGTCATGCTTCTGATAACCAGAGCTGGGGAGGAGACAGTTCCAGGTTTCTAAAACAAATTCTCCAACATTAGGAGATGGCCAAAATATCACCACATAAAAACACTGAGTAACCTGATGCATTGAAAAGCAACTCCCCCTAGAAGCATCTGTTTTTAAGTTTAATGGACTTTAGAGTCATTGTCTGGCAAAAGAACAGCCATAATCATCTCAGGGGATTAAACAACTTGGAAGAATATTCCTATTACTCATAGTCATCTCAGGCTCTACCTAACAGTTCAACACGGAACTTTTCCAAATTACAAAAGCTATTATGCTTAAGCTACATTTTATTGTAAATTGGACGGTAGATAAATTTTCTTTAGAAGACTAGTTATACAGTCCAAACCCTAGCTAGAAGAGGACCCGTGTTCCTTCAGATAGTCCCCTATTGTACATGGAAGACATGATAAAGTTGAATTTCCACAGCTATTACACAGTCCCATGAATAAGCTTATGTCCCAGTGATTTATCAACCTTTTTCATTCCATTTGGCAAAGTATGTTGTTCTTAAGGCTAATTATTTAATAATGTTTTCCTCAGATAAAATGGTACTGTTAATTAACTATAGCAACATATTTTCATTTTAATACCTGTGGAGTACTGCTAAAAAGACTAGAAATAGATTAATTCCCTTGCAGTTCCTGGACATTAAATGTAGCATTCTGCAAGGGAGGAGAGCAAGAGATGGCATTTACAACTAACCCCTGTGCATTCTCAGAGAAACCTTTCTTGACCCTCCCAGACCACATTCGGTTTCCTTTCCCTTGCTCCACGTTACTCTATACTTTTTCTCCAACATCACAGTTTGCTAACTGTAACTTTGGTCAATTATTTGTCAAGATTTACTCATCTGTTTCCGGTCAGACTGCAAGCTCTGTGAGGGAAGGGATCACATGTGTCAGATTCTCTGCTTTCTGGCACAGAATTGAGGGTTATAAATATTTGTTCACTGACTAATTCCCACTTTATAAGATAAGCTGTGTTCCTAAAGAGTCACATGTTAGTTCCCCTCAAGATAAGAAAGTCACTGAAGTAATCTTATAAGGGGATGGAGTAGGCCTCACTAATATGATTTAATATTATGAAACAATGACCCATAAGTTTGAACTCTGAAAATTACCAAAGCAGAGTCCATGGATATAGCTATGGCCAATGTGACTGTGAGGGGGAGGGAGAAAAGGAGTGGGGAGGAATGACCCACTAATTTAGATGAGTGCTTTCAGAATGAAAGTTTATTATAAGAACTCAAATAGTGTTTTCTAATTATAGACTGTTAAATTTAAAATATATTGAAAGGCCACTCTGTACTTCTCTCTGCCCAACACAGACTGGATTAAAATGTCCAAGAAACAGGACTTTTTCTTTAAGCCCAGAAAGCCTGACACACCTATTAAAAAGTTCTGTCTCATAAGCTCTGCTTTCTACAGTTTCTGTTAGGTCTTCCATGGCCTAGACAATTGTCAATCTTGTTCTTTCTTTCATGACACAAAGTTATTATATCCAAACACTTAACCCCCTAAGGTTAAAGTCATAAGCAATGACAAGAAGGTCATATAGTATCATAACAGTGATATTATTTTGTTTAAATAATTTTAAACAAAAGCCTTCAAACCTTCTGCAATAAAAGAAAATAAACTCTTATACTTTAACATTTTAAGTGAGAAAGTGTTTAACCTTACTAGTGAGCAAAGAAACTCAAAGAAGTGAGATACCTTTTTTCCACATATTAAATTGGCTCTTTAAAATACCAACATAAAATTATTAAGCTGCTCTTTAGGGCTACTGTAAATACATTTCTTGTATTCCATAAACATCCTAAGAATGTGAACAAAGATTTAGCTCTGAGCACATTAACCATGACATTGCCAATAACAGTTAAAAAAAAAAAAAAAAGAAACAAGTGTCCAAGAATAAAGAACTGTTAAAAAAATAAATAAAAAAAATAAGGTGGGTACATACAATGGAATAATGAAATGCTCCTATCACATTTAGTGGAGAATGATGACAAAAGGTGCATTATATATTTATGGGTACAAAACAATGATATGTGTATGATCCTATTCCTCCTGTTTTTACAAGTTGCATGTGTAAATATAAACGTGACTAGAAAGACAATGTGAAATATTAACAGATAATAGATTTATACATAACTTAAATTTTTATTTTGCTTATCCAGGCATAACATTTCCTAAAATAACATGAGTCACTATTATAATTAGAAAGTTAAAGAGAAAAAAATGACACAAAAAAATCCCAAAACACATTTCCAAATAGCTATCATAGTCCCATTCTCTTTAAAAAAATTTTATGACAAGCACATTGTTTGTTTCAAATCATTATGCTCTAAGGATAAAATGGTACACCTCATTTTTCATTTTGGTCTGTCTGTGTGTGGGGCAAGCAAAAAAAAGACATTCAGTCTGGAACCTTAAAAGTTTTCCTTTTAGCAAGATGCCATTTGTGGTGATGTACCACCTAGTAGCAAAGAGGCCAGCCTCTCCAGTTAAATATAGCCTAATTACATAGTTGATAAAAATAAAGGAAAATGTACATATTTACTATGATTACTACTCATGCTCAAATAAAATCCTGTCTTTGAAATAGAAATGAAACTAAAAGTAAAAATAAAACAAGAAACGTAATTCATAAATGTGAATTAAGATAGAAGCAAATCTGGGAGGAGGTTATTACAGAGAAGCTGCCCTCTGTTCAGGGAGAGAGGACATTTGCTGGGGGCAGAGTAACTCATCAGGATATACAGAAGTGTTATCATCAAAACCGTAAGGCTCCTGTAGAATATACACCTGAGTAGGTTAACAGAATGAGCAGAATGGCTATACCTAAGTAATTCAGCCAGAGCCAAGTTTGTGTTAACTACCCAGGTTAGGCAGTACCCTCAGCTTTCTAGCTATCTAAGTCTCTTGCTGGCTGGATGGCAATTACTTGGTTGGCAATCCATGTCCTCTAGTTTTTATTTTCCTCTCTCCTAATCTTTTGTTGTCCTTGTTCTTAAGATTTCTAAGAGGCTGCTTACTCTAGTCTCCTCCGTAGTTACCAGGAGGAGTTTGCTTCTCTTGTGAGAAACTTGTTTGAAAGATGAATGATTTGTACTTGTCATAATTCTTAGAAAGACTTCCACCAAGTGTACCATGAACACTGCACGTACTGTAGACATCCATGCCCTGCAGACTTCCAACATTCCTTCCAAGCAATCAGAAAGCAAGTTGCATATTAGCATATTTATGTAAACCCTGTCTCACAAAGCAAAGTCTTTAAAGTCTTCTTTTAAGTCTTGAAGGGAGAGTGCCATGTAGAGAGAACAAAATGGAAGTCAAGAAACTAAATATTCAGGATTCCAAGAAGTTATTTGGTGTCCATATAGAAGAGATTACTAAAGTACCAGAAATCACTGGAGAAAGAGAAAAGAAAGTGAAATGAGGGGTACACTAGTAGAAGGTTTTGCAACTGAATCTTGAGCAAAATAAAGGACGATAAAGCAAAGCCCCCAGAAGCTGGGAAGATGATCGCATTTGGGGTGAGCATCAAGGTGGAAATCACAGGACCTGCCAGTGAAACCTCAGAAACCACCCAAGCTCTAATGGGCTGTCACAAAATGGGATGGTGATGCTGACCACGTAAATAGGTCAGTCACATGCTTTTACCTCAGACTTCTAAGGCATGCAAGGTCAGAGGCTACACCTCAGGCACTACATGAAGGGAAAGTGAAAGGAATAAATGTTACTAATATCACCTTCAGTGACTACATCACTTTTCCTGAGCTAGATACCTTGGATGCCCCCTTGATCTCAGAATATGGCACCTTCAAGAGAAGGATGAGGCTTAGCACACAGAAAGAGAACCTCTGAGGTTTTCCCTAACCTCCCTAAAGAATCTAAAGCTTGCTATAGGAAAAACTAAAGAATAATTCTCATCTTTCCAAAAAAACTTAGAGATAGTAAACAATACCAGTTTTCCATCACATTTCTAAACAAACAAAAGGTATTAAGGGAAATGTAAGCACATTTTGTTAGTCCATTCTTGCATTGCTATAAAGAAATACCTGAGATTGGGTAATTTATAAAGAAAAGAGGCTTAATTGCAGTTCTGCAGGCTTTACAGGAAGCATTATGCTGGCATCTTCTTGGCTTCTGGGAAGGCCTCAGGAAACTTAAAATCATGGCGGAAGGTAAAGGAAAAGCAAGTCCATCACATGGCCAGAGCAGGAGCAAGAGACAGTGAGAGGGGAGATGCCATACACTTTTAAATGACCAGATCTTCTGAGAACTCACTATTGTGAGAACAGTACCAAGAGGATGGTGCTAAACCATTCATGAGAAATCTACAACTATGATCTAATCACCTCTCTGCAGGCCCCACATCCAACACTGGGGATTATAATTCAACATGAGATTTCAGTAAGGACACACATCCAAACTATATCACACGTGTATGCTTCCCAGTGGGGATACACCCACTCATTTTTCACTTTGTTTTTCATGCATGTTGGTTAAATTATAATAATATAGTAACAATGGAATAATGTAATTTGTGTAATTGAGAGCAGCGAGAAATATGATGAAAACAAGGAGCCAAGGGGCTTTCTGGGGAAAAGATCATGGGCAAAACATATTTATAACAATTAGGAAATCTGGTTTTAATCTGGATTATGACATTGTGATCTTTAAAAAGTCAATTGTGATCTTTAAAAAGTCACTTTAATTCTGTGGACCACAGGGAATTCAACCACAATTTGCAGTTCATCTGTGCCCCCAGAACCCAAAAATCTCCTTGTACACAGTAGGTATTATCAAGTATTTATTGAAGGAGGAAAATAAGGACACTGACTTAATAGTCTCTCAAATCTGTTCTAACTTTCTAACGTTGGACTGTTCAATACAACAGCTACAAGGTACATGGGGCTACTTAAGTTTGAATTTAAATTAATTAAAATGTAAAATTCAGTTCCTCAGTCACACTGGCCACATTTCAAGTACTCAATAGCCACATGTAGCTTGTGGCTACTGTACTCAACAGTCCAAAATTATGGAACATTTCATCACTGTAGTCAGTTTTGCTGGAGTGCTCTCGGACATGATTGAGGAGAAAGGCAATGCATTGTACCTTCCTGTAGACACGGCTCTCTGTTCTATGAAACTTCATGAAAGGTTTACAGGGGGAACACAAGGAACTCAAGCAGAAATTAAGCATTCCCTAAGAGAACCAGTCTGTTTTTGACATGTCGAAAGCACTGCTTCTCAGGATAGTCTTTTCAACAAATTGTGCTGAACAACTGGACCTCCACATGAAAAAAAAAAAAGAATCTAGATACTAATTTATAAGACAACGTAGGAGAAAAATCTAAGTGACCTTAGGTTTGACAGCAGGTCATTAGATTTAACACCAAAAGAACCAAAGAAAAAAATTGATAAGTTGGACTCCATTAAAATTAAAAACTTCTACTCTAAGAAAGACACTGTTAAGAAAATGAAGACAAGTCACAGACTAGGAGAAAGTATTTGCAAAATACGTATCTGACAAAAGACATATCCAAAATATAAATAGAGCTCCTAAACCACAACAAAAATAACCTAATTAAAAAGGTGGGCAAAATATCTGAACAGGTTCTTCATATAAGACATACAGATGGCAAAAAAAAAAAAAAAAAACTATATGAAAAGATGCTCAATAGTGTATGTAATTAGGGAGATGCAATTTAAAAACAATAATGAGATACAACTATACACACACCTACAATCCATACTAACACCACCAAATGCTGGTGAGGATGTGGAGCAACAGGAACTCTCATTCACTGCTGGTGGGAATGCAAAATAATCCACCCACTCTGGAAGACAGTAAGGCAGTTTCTTATGAAACTAAACAGAGTCTTATGTGACAAGGCAATGGTACTCCTTGGTTATTTACTCAAATGAATTGAATACTTTTGTCCCCACAAAAACCTGCACACAAATGTTTATAGCAACTTTATTCACAATTGCCTAAAACTGGAGACAACCAAGAGGTCTTTCAATAGGTAAATGGGTAAACAAACTATGGTACATCATGCAATGCAGTATTATTATTCAGTGCTAAAAAGAAATGAGCTGTTTCAAACTACAAAGACATAAAGAAACATTAAACGCAAATTTCTAAATGAAAGAAGCCAATCTGAAAAGGCTATAAGCTGTATGATTCCAACTACATGAAATTCTGGAAAATGTAAAACTATGGAGACAGTAATCAGTGGTTGCCAGAGGCTGAGGGTTGGGGAGGAGTGAATAGGCAGAGGACAGATTTTTTAGGGCAGTGAAAACACTCTATATAGTATTACAATGAGAGCTACATGTCATTATATATTTTTTCAAAACTCATAGAATGTACAATATAAAAAGTGAACTCTAAACTACTGACTTTTGGTTAATAATAATGTATCACAGTAGCTCATTAACTGCACAAAGTGTACTGCATTAATGTGGGAAACTGAGGGGTAGGTATATAGCTTATGGGAACTTTGTACTTTCTGCTTATTTTTTCTGTAAATCTGTAACTGCTCTTTAAAAACGCCTATTAATTTACCAAAAAAAAGTCCATCTCAGAATTAGCCATAAACTCTTAGTAATATCTAAGACAGCAATAATCTGTTTTCAAAAAGTAAAACAAGAAATACTCCAATTATGTGATTTAAGCTGCAGAGCAACACCCAAACATTAATGAAAAACAGCTTTCCCCACCCCTAGTTAGGTGGGGAAAGCTTTAAGAATAATGACAGTCTGCTCAAATACAATCACTGATCTAAATTTGCCTTATAATTCGAAAGCACTTAAGGCTTCTAAAAGTAAAGAGCATTCTAAATGCAGCTTAATGTTGATGAAACAACATTTGTGGTCAGGGCAGCATTCCATTTTGTGGCATAACATTTAGATCTATAACTCCACTGCTGCCTCCTATAGCTTTCCTATTCAACATACATATTCACGAAGGTGAAGCTTTATATAACAAATGGCAGGGTACACCTTATCCCTCATTCAGTGTACAACACAAGCACATGTAGGAAAGCTTAGCACAAATCCTTAACGTGCATCTACAAAATTGTACCCTGATGAAACAATGCCTAAGACTTGCTTTACTGCCAAAATGACAACTTTCGGACATCCCTTAAGAACATACTTGTAGCTCAAGATTCACTTTAATAGTGTCCACAATTAGATAGGTTTCCCAGCTGCTTGTCTCAAGAAACCATACTACAAACCAGGTTTCTCTTTTTTAAACCTTTTCTCAAGGAGAGACAGTTATCCTATACTTTCTTTGGCTTGTGAGTCTCCATTAGGTTCGCAGTAGTAAAGCACCCTCAGGGATCAGCTGATAATGTTGAGAATGTTAGGGTACAAACCATATACAACAGAGGAAGGTCCAGAACACACCTCACAAGGCTGCTCAGCAACCCTTTCACTAAATGGCCACACACTCCTCTTCCTCCCTTTCAGATCGCCGGCTCCTTTACTATTCCTGCAATATACGATAATCACTCTTTTCTTGAGTGTTTCCTGCTTCCAGTACCAAATCCAGACTGGTCTCAGAGCCTCAGAGAAGGAAGGTTCTGCTAATCCAGGCCTCAAACGCACCTTGCAGGATGCTACAACATCCTCCTCCTTATCCTGTGGCCAAAAAGACTCAACCTCTAGGGAGTTCTATAACTGGCTGCTCCCTGGCCTGGGGCATTTAGCCCAGCCTCTTGTCTCATTTTTCCTGATTAGTTCCCTTTCCTGGCTCAGCAAAACTGCTCTTGCATATATGGGCTCTGGCTTGCCCCTGACTTGAGGGGATAGGAAAGAAGACTTCCAAGCCTCTTTTCTAGCAGAGCTACACTCATCTGGCACAGGTGGTATTAACTCTCTCCCACGTTTAAGAAGAATAAATGGTCCAGTGTTGTTTAGGAACTAAGACAGATCAAAGGCTACACCAATTAGCACCTGAAAGGAACTTAATCTGCATTTGACTGTAAACCTCGTGAAATCCCATTTAAACGTGAACTCTTTGAAGAGATGGGCTGTCATTTCGTTGGTATATTTTAGAATCTAAAATTAAGTCTTAATGAGAATAGAGACTTTTTTTGAGACAGGATCTCATTCTGTTGCTCAGGCTGGAGAACAGTGGCACAATCACGGCTCCCTGCAGCCTCGACCTCTTGAGCTCAGGTGATCCTTCCACCTCAGACTCTCCAGTGGAGTAGCTGGGACCACAGGTGTGCGCCTCCACGCCTGGCTAATTTTATTTTTATTTTTTGCAGAGATGAGCTTTCCTTACGTCACCCAGGCTGGTCTCAAATTCCCAGGCTCATGTGATCCTTCAGCCTCAGCCTCCCAAAATGCTGGGATTACAGGTGTGAGCCACCATGTCCATCCGACACTTAATTTTTTTTTTTAACACCCCTAAACACTTTAGTTACATGCCCCACCCAACCTGGCCAAATGCAAGATGATTTTAAAAAGAGGTATTTTAATCACCTCTTAAAACTATCTACTCATCAACTAGAACATATAGTTAACATGAAGCATAACTACAAATAAGATTCTACCATAAGACAGAAAACTGACCGCAGAAATAACAGGCCAGTTCCCCAAAATAACTTTCTGCCATTTTCAAAATTCCATGGAAGTTTTATACTGTGATTTTAAATAAAAACATCTCAATTTCAAACAACCTTTTGGTGGTTTCTGTGAATTTCATCTAGAATTCAACAGACTCTGCCTTGCTCCTGACTTCAGGAGACAGGGAAGAAGACATCCAAGCCTTAATGGAACCTAGTTGGTCACTTTGAATGCCCTTCATAACATAGCACTCTGTTGCACAACAAATTTACTCTTCAGTCCTAACCCAAAGGATGTGAGATCTTTGAGCCTTCTCAAGTGAAAGCACCCAGAGGATGGAGGTTGACCTGAGAACTCAGCCTCAGAGCTCCTCCTCCAATCTCTGTTGCCATGACACTCAGCTTATTTGGCTTCTCTTTGTTGACAAGCATGTCCATGGCAATTCACAGCTGACACCACACATCTTCCACTATTTCTGCTCCGAAACACCAAATTAAGAAACTATTAGGAACATCTGTGCTTTACAAACAAACAGGTAATAATTTGTTAAATTTGAGATATGTTTAAAGTCTCAATCTAAATTCTCTTTAGAATATAATCAACTCTCATATAAATCAGTAAAAATGTTTTTGAGGACAAATTATTCAAATGAAGCATTTTGTCAATATTTCTTCAAGTTGAAGAGATCAAAGGATTCTCAGAATGCCAGAACAGCTAATTACTTGTAGAAAAAAGTAAGGAGGAAGTTTTCATTTAAAAAAAAAAGTGAGTCTATAATCAACCCTAAGATTGTTTCACAAATAAAATTTTAGTAGCAGGTTCAAGTACACCATTTAAAACCAAACTTAAGGCCTTGTTTTCTTTAGTGATAATGGCAAAGTAGGGCAGGGGCTCAATTTCTTGTGCAAATGGGGCAAAAAGAACAGAAATAAAATGTAGCGACTAATATCATATACTGCCTTTCTTTTGCCTTTCCTACTAAGCCATTAGAAAGAACTTTTATAAATCACATCCTTTCTGGATGTTCCTGCCCCTTGTATACCTAACTAAAGGCAATTTGCTTGTTAAGAAGGAAAACAAAAAGATTAAAAGGGAGAAAATCAGCTTGGATTACACCACAGGGTAAAGAGTTGAAAAAAAATTAAGATCTATCTGGCACTAGTGGCTGATGAAACAATAAAAGGATATAACACCTTTAAAAGGTTGAAATCTGTTTGACAGAATGAACCTATCTCAAAAATTCTTTGAGGCACACATGGGAATTACAAGATAGGTCATTAAGCCATGTATACCTTACTCTAGTTTCCATGACTGTCTACCAGACAACTTGAACGTGTTTGATCTAAATGTCTCTTTCACACACATCTTGATACAGTTTAGATGTTCATCCCTGCCAAATCTCATGTTGAAATGTAATCCCCACTGTTGGAGATAAGACCTGGTGGATCCCTCATGAATTGGTTTAGCACCATCCCCTTGGTGATAAATAAGTTCTCACTCTGAGTTCATGTGAGATCTGGTTATTTAAAAGCGTGTGGCATCTCGCTCCTCTCTCTCTTGTTCCCGTTCTAGTTATGTGAGCTTCCCTTCACTTTCTGCCATGATTGCAAGCTTCCTGAGGCCGTCACCAGAAGCAGATGTTGGCATTACACTTCTTGTACTGTCTACAGAACAGTGAGCCAATTAAAACCTTTTTCTTGAGACAGAGTCTTGCTCTGTTGCCTAGGCTGGAATGCAGTGGCACGATCTTGGCTCACTGCAGCCTCCACCTGCTGGGTTCAAGTGATTCTCCTGCCTCAGCCTCCTGAGCAGCTGGGATTACAGGCACGCACCACCACACCCAGCTAATTTTTAGATTTTTAGTAGAGATGGGGTTTCACCATGTTGGCCAAGATGGTCTTGATCTCCTGACATCATGATCCACCTGCCTTGGTCTCCCAAAGTGCTGAGATTACAGGCATGAGACACTGCACCCGGCCTTAAAACCTCTTTTTGAAATAATTTAGCCAGCCTCAGGTATTTCTTTATAGCAATGCAAAAACAGCGTACTACACACCTTAACACACAGACAGATACAGAGGAAAAGATCCAGACTATAGCTTTCTTACTTATGCAACCTAATATGTATTGCACGATTACCCTTAATAAGCCATCTAAGAACTTTCAAGATCTACTTCCAACATCTTTATTTCACCTCTCCCAACCTCATGGAATATTTTTTTTAAAAAAATTTTTAAAGGTCAGGCACAGTGGCTCATGCCTGTAAGTTCCAGAATTTTGAGAGGCCACGGCAGGAGGACTGCTTGAGCCCAGGAGTTCAAGATCAGCCTGGGTAACAATGCTAGACCCTATCTCAACAAAAACATTTAAAAGCTTAGCTGGGCATGATGGCATGCACTGTAGTCCCAGTTACTCAGGAGGCTGAGGTGGGAGGATCGTTTGAGCTGCAGTGAGCTGTGACTGCACCACGGTACTCCAGCCTAGGCAACATAGTGAGACCCTGTCTCTTTAAAAAAAAAAAAAAAGCCCATAATACAACTATTATGTACCCATAAAAAATAAAAATTGTTTAAAAAGTACCATGGTAAGTAGCATCTATTATTACAGCTTTCCCAACTAGGGTTGGTCTCTACCTCAAGGGACTTGAAGATCCAAGGACAATTTCTGACTGCCTCAAAATGAGCCCTACTAACAGACCATGCATTCTCAACAAGGGCAAAGATTGAAACTTGAAAGATATATTTAAAAAGCAAACCAAAAAAAAAGCTTTGAATCTTCCAAAGGCATTAAAATGTCACTGGGGAAAAAGGATGGCTAGAAAAAAAACTTGTCTAAAATGGTGCCTTCGGAGGTCAATAATGAAAAAAAGATGGAGAAACTCTGGCAGAGGAACCAAGAAGGGCCTAATGTTTGCTAATAGTTGGTTCAATTACCCTGAAAAATTACTTAACGACTCTCACCTTGATATACCAGCAACTTCATAGAGTTTTGGTTTGGGTTAACAACTACACGTGGCCAGCACCTCCTCAACTTTAATATTCCTTCCTCAAAGGTGCCTTTTACTAATCACTCTCTAAAGTGGGTCTCTCATCTTATTTTCCCAGCACCACTGTTCCGCTTCCATAACTTGTAATTATATGCCTCTTTCCTTGTTTTAACTGAGTATCTCCCACACTAGGTGGCAGGCTCTATGAGGGTAGGGACCACATCTGTTTTGTTTACAACAGTACAATCAGCTTGGCACAAAATAGGTGCTTGCTTGGTTCTCACCAAGCTCTTCCCTTCACCAACCCTGATTTTGCTGACATGTTGAAGAGTTCACAGGACTCTTTTCTAGAGATTAACCCTGAGAGATAGTCTCCAATATTAGTAATTCACTAACTCTTACTTGTACAATCACTTCAAGATCCCATTGGTCCCAGAGCGTAACCTGCCCCAAAGTTTCTCCAGGACCTTTCATTAAATCATAAAAATTTTAGTATGATTTTCAGAGATTTTTACAATAATACACTTGATATTAAGAGGAAGGTGTTAGGGAAAGAATGTGAATATGTATTTTTTTTTTTTGAGGTGAAATTTTGCTCTTGTTGCCCAGGCTGGAGTGCAATGGCATGATCTTGGCTCACCACAACTTCTGCCTCCCGGGTTCAGGCGATTCTCCTGCCTCAGCCTCCCAAGTAGCAGGGATTACAGGCATGTGCCACCATGCCCAGCTGATTTTGTACTTTTAGTAAAGATAGGGTTTCTCCATGTTGGTCAGGCTGACCTTGAACTCCTGACCTCAGGTGATCTGCCCGCCTTAGCCTCCCAAAGTGCTGAGATTACAGGCATGATCCACTGCGCCCGCCTGTGACTATCTTCGAAATGCAAGATTGCACATCAACAAGGAACTTTTTACCCCTCACCATGTCCAAGTTTTAAAAGATCTTTCCTTTCCTCCTTACTCCAGTGGCTGTTATTCTACCCTTCGGTATATCAATAACTGAGCTGTTAATAGAGAGATGAGGCTATAAGCAGTCTAGGGTATAAACCTATTCCACATTTATTGTGATCATGAGGTGAAAATGTACATGGAGGAATTAAAATTGAGATACAATCTTTTCAAATCACAACAGCTAATATTTATACAATACTCACCACCCAAAAACGGCCCTTGCTCAGCTAGGAGGAGCCAAGTCAGGCATATCACAGTACAGTGAATCTTAGTGAAAACATAACATGAGGAAATCAGGACTCTCTCTATCAAGAAAAGTTCTTTTGACTCACAACAGTAACAAGAAAATACATATCTTTCTGCAGTTTCAAGACATTGGAGCAAGATTGTATACTACAAGTTTAGTTGAAAAACGTGAAACAATTACATATGTATGTACATATGTATATAAAACTTATGTGGATTAAAACGAAAAATGTATGAAATCCTTCATTCCGTTTTCTATTAAATGTAGTCTTTAATTAGGGTGACCATATAATTTAACATCCAAACCTGGCCAGTTTTGAGAGTGAAAGACAGCTTTACTAATGAATAAGTACACTAGGACAATAGGTACACATTGTGACTAGGGTGAACAAGGACACACAATCACCTTAATTATTATAGAATAAAGGCCATAGAAAGCTGCAAGAGTTCATGAAATAGAAATCAAATGTAACAATATTCAAAAGTATGTCTCCCACTAGTAAAGTTTCGAAACGCTTTCAAAAACGAATTTTAAAAGATCACTTCCACAAAGTATTTTGTTCATGTGGGGAATTTATGTTCAAGAGACTTAACGAATAAACAGCAAAGTATTAAAATAGGGTATTGATCTCAAATAAGATCAGAATCTTAAGTTAATATTTTCTTTAATCAAGAAATTCCATCCCTTCTAAAAACATAAGCAAATCCCATATAGCCATTTCTATACCAGTCCCTAGTAGCATTAATTATTTTTCTTACCATGAAACGTTTGCACAAAACAAAGATTTATGACCTCCTCTTGCTTCTACTCCTCCACCTAAAGGAATAATCCTCCATTAGCAATACACTTAAAGTCTCCACAGCAACTAGTGTAATTGGGGTGTGGCAACAGGAGACAATGAAGTGGAAAACAAACTGATAGAAGTAGGAGAGAAGAAGAAAAGAAAAAACCACTTCCCCATAGCCCTGGTAGCAAAACAACAACCAAAGCAGGGAAGAAAGGAAACTTGCTAAAAAGAACTCTTTTAAAGTTGCCATAGTCAACTGCTACCGGGCAAGTAAAACCCAAACTTTCTACATCTCTAAGACACTTAAGTGTGCAATAGGGCAAATGAAAGTCTCAAAAATGGCAAATTATAGGGAGTAAATTCAGAGATGTCTCACCCAACGAACTCAGAGGTAGGGGAAAGATGGGGTTTCTGAAATAGGTAAGAAGGGGATTTCCACAGGTTTTCATATGTAACTCCCAAGAAAGTACAGGGTACAGTGAAACATCCAAGAAGAAAGGAATGGAGTTAAGCAAGCCTTCAGAATCAATCACTTGCAACTGGTTTGGTGGTGGTGGAGGAAGAGTCAGAGAGGAGAGGGAGTGGTGTCATTCTGGGCAAAGATATCCTCAGCCCAGGCAAGGCAGTGGCTACAGAAGGCAGATAGCGCAGGAAGAGGTTAGCAGATTGATTGGAAAACAGGAAACCTGGGCTCTTCTTTGCCTCTGCCTAACACAGTTGCAGATGATACAAGTGAAAATAGAGCATTCAAGAATATTCAACTCATTAATTCAGCAAATATGTATGAAGTAGTACCATGCTAGGAAATACCAGAAAAGAAAAAGGATAAACTCTGCTCAAGGCACTCTGTCTAGAAGAAATACAATATAAACAGAAAACCAGATTATTATATGGTAGTGGAGCGACAAAGAAAGGCCTATGAACTTTGGAACAAAAAGGCTGGTTCTGACACTGTACTAGAGTTATATAAGACGCAACTATCAGGAGGAACTGGTGAAAGCTAACAAAACCCTCTGAATCATCTTTGTAACTTCCTATAAATCCACAATTATTTCAAAATTTAAAAAAATTAATATGTAACTGCAAAAAAAAAAAAAACCTGTAATCCAAGCACTCTGAAGGCCAAGGCGGGCAGAGCACCTGAAGTCGGGGGTTCAAGACCAGCCTGACCAACATGGTGAGATCCTGTCTTCAAAAAAAAAAAAGAATAAAAAAAGAAGGGAAAAAAAAAAAAGCAAGCCTCTAGCCCACAGGGTGAAGTGGAAAAGGGAAAGAACAGGAAAATTTCCTGCAGGGGATGCTGGAGGTAATTCATCTGTGCTTTGAATGACTCCTCTAAAAATGCTCAACAAGATCTCAAACATCCTCCACATTGCTAAGCCCAAGAACACACAAAGTGTGTTCTCATCTTACCCAACTCAGTAAGAACTTACAAGAGAACTGATTACTCCACCCTGTCTTAAACATTTGGTTCCTGTGGCATCTGGGACACTGTTCTTCTGGTCCTCCTCACTGGTTACCCCACGGTCTCCTACTTGACTTAGGTGTTACTCCTCAGGGCTTCTCTGCCATATATTTCCTGGTGATTCCAGACTTCCCATAACTTTATATATGACTTCTATACTTACTGACAAAACTCTGGGCCTGATCTCCCCCCTGAATGCAGGCCTCTGCATCACAACTGGCTATTTGACATCAGTCACCATTGGGATGACTAATGAGCAACTCGAATCGATGGCTAAACCACAACTCCATTGACTACAACTCTTCACCTACAAAAAAACTGAGTCATACTTAAGTTTTTCTACTATTGTGCCACACACTGTACCTGTAAGTCTCCAAAACTCTCAAACCCACCCATTATTCTCAATCTCCAACACCACCACCCTTCTCCAAGCTGCATCACTTCTCACAAAGAATGCTGCCAACAGCCTCATAACATCTCCTCACTTCTACTCTAACCCCGACCCACTTCCACTCTCTGCTCAGCAGCCAGAGGGATCAGACCTCATTCTCTTTCTTATGTCACAACACAATGCCTTCTTGTGGCATTTGGAACAAGACTCATTCTCCTTACAAAGTTTGCAAGCCCTACCCAATTCGGTCCCGCCTGCTTTGCCACACCCATCTCTCACCTATCTCTGTTGCTCAGCCTGCAGCAGATTGGCCTTCTTCCCATTCCCGTGTAAGCACGCTCTTTCCATCCACAGGCTGCACACGCTGTGTTCACTCTGCTGAGTCTTTTTCATCCTTCACATCTCAGTGCAAATCTGACCTCTTCTGATGAACCTTTTCTGACTGTATTAGGGTAGGCCACCCCAGTCACTCTCTACTTCCTTCAAAGAACTAGTCCAAATCTCAATGTATTCATTGGTTTTACTTGCCTATAGTCCTATCAATCCTGCTTTTCAATACCTTTTCCTCTCTTAACATTTACAACCAATTTCCACTGGAAGAGAAACCTAGACTCCTGTTTACTGATTAATCCCAGAATCAAAAATGAGGTCCAGCACCAAGCAAGTGCAAAAATAAAAAATGTGTTAAATACATTAATCAATTTCCGAAGGAATGGAAGAGAGCTTAGGACTATGTCTCAGCAATCTGTGTTGTGTAGGTATTTGATTAAGTCAACATATGTATGAAATCCAAGGCAATCTATCCTGGGAGCTTGATGAATGCAGTGGCTTCCCCAGTGGGCAGCTGAGTTTTCTGCTTTGAAATCCTTCATCTGCACTGAGTTATTATTTTTCCCCCAGAGAACTGTACTGTCTTCTCCCTTCTTTCCCCTACCCATCCTCTCTCCCAGTCTCTCTACTATGCCTGGGTCTTCTTACATTCTAATCATATCTGTTCCTGGCCTCCAAATAGTTGATATCAAGTAACGATTTCTCTGATCTACGTTTTACAGAGGACTTACTTTCCAAATTGTCACAATAAGCAACTGAAGAAGACCACACATTATAAGACAATATTACAGACAAAACAAGGCAAGGATAGGGCAAAGATGGTGATGGACAAGAGGTAGACAATGAGGTGACAGATGAGGAGTTAAATGTACTGATGCATTGGAGCTATGAGACCAGTCCAGTTGCAAAAGTGTATGAGTGGCCATCTTTTCCATAATCATAAATCAAATAACCTAAACATTTCATTTACAGGCCCAGGCAGATCTCCTGGCATCGATATTCACAAATTAAAAGTACAGATAACCACAGAAAAAAGTTTCACTTAACATTTGTCAACTCATACTAGCAAAAGACACTGGAACCAATGTGCTGTGCACTCACTGAGTAACTCCATGATACAATTCAGTTTTTAAAATACAATATGCCAAAGTCATTGGATGGCAAAGCTTAATGAATTGTCTTCAGACGTATAGGGGGTATTGTTCCTTAAGGATAAGGCTGATTAGAGCTGCACTGCCCAGTACAGGAGCTGCGGCCATATGTGGCAACTGAGTGCTTGAAATGTGGCCAGTCTGAACTGAGATGTGCTGTAACTGTAGAATATACATCAGATTTCAAAGACTTGGAAAGGAATATAAAAATTCTTGAAATTTTTATATTAATTATAACTGGTAACATTACATATGATAATATTTTTGTATACTGGGTTAAATAAAATGTTATAAAAATAATTTCCTTTGGGAGGCCGAAGCGGGTGGATCACGAGGTCAAGAGATTGAGACCATCCTGGCCAACGTGGTGAAACCCCGTCTCTACTGAAATACAAAAATTAGCTGGGCATGGTGGCACACGCCTGTAGTCCCAGCTACTTGGGAGGCTGAGGCAGAAGAACTGCTTGAACCCAGGAGGCGGAGGTTGCAGTGAGCCAAGATCGTGCCACTGCACTCCAGCCTGGTGCCTGGGGACAGAGCGAGACTCTGTCTCAAAAAGGAATAATAATAATAATAATAATAATAATAATTTCATCTGTTTTTACTTTTTGTAATGTGGTTGTAGGAAAACTCAAATTACATAAATGGCTATCATGTATGGCTCACGTTATATTTCCATTGACAGTACTGGATTCTCGGGGATGGTTAACTTTTTAGGGATGCTTGGCCTATTGGTTCGGAGTCTGCTCTGGAGTAAGCTCAGAAACTAGTTCATCAAAGAGAAATAAGCTCTGGTTCATATTAACAAAAGATACAACAGAGAACATCAATCTTTTATCAACAATTGCTGGAAGATGGAACAGATACTCTTCTGGTACTAGTGAAGGTTTCTTACTTGGCTACTTATACAGCCAAGACATCCCCAGTCTGTCATGGAGATACTGGCAGCACAAAGCAAACTATTAACCAAGAATGGCTTGACAAGGATAAAATGTAAGTAAATGAGTCAGAGTCCGATGGGACACTGTACCCACAGAGCCAGGACTCAAGAAGTTTCTAGATTATAGAAGCAAGGGCCTAGAGAAATCCCCAAAAGCATTTTAGAATACAGAGCAAAACTTTCTATCCTCCCACATCAAGTTTTTATTCAAACATGTACATTTATAAGAGAAATTCAATTCATCTTATATGTATATTTTCCTCTTAAAGTCATAGAGTGACTCCAAATCTGAAAAGAATGCATTTTAAAGAACTGCAAATATCAAAATATTCTATCTCTATGGTTTCAGAGTTTCCAAATTTTTTTATACTTCCACACAAGACAGTCTCTTCCCCCTAGAAACTGCTATTTATAGTAACACCATCTAGCTAATTTTCCACCTGTATTTCTTAAAAATTACCAAAATTCTACACTATTTCTGAATCCATTTTTTAAGACACAAGAAAATTCCCAAGATTTTATTTCTTACACTAGTGTTATTGCTACACAGTACAAACAGAAGATCTTTAACTAAATGTAACATTGTTATCACAGGGTTCCTTAAAAAACAAAAATGACCCCCTCTATTGTTATAATTCTTATTCATTTTATTTTTAGCGATGATAAACTGTCGCCCAGGCTGGAGTACAGTGGCATGATCATAGCTCACTGCAGCATCCAAATCCTAGGCTCAAGAGACTCACCTCCCTCAGCTTCCTGAGTCGCTGGGACTAACTGTGCGCACCACCACACCTGGCTAATTTTGGGGGGGATAGGGATGGGGGGTCTGGCTATGTTGCCCAGACTGGTCTCTAACTCTTGGCCTTAAGTGATCCTCCCACTCTGGCCTCCAAAGCACTGGGATTACAGGCATGAGCCACTGGGCCTGACCTCTTGTTCTTTTTAGTTCCAGAAGTTGACACTATGATTCTGAGATACAGTATCTCAGAATGATGGGTCATATCTCAAAATGACCCATATTCATTGGGTCATCTATTGTATGTATGTAGAGGGCTATAGATCTATTGTATGTATGTAGAGCCTATAGCCCTCTACATATATACAATAGATGACCCAATGAATGATGCCACCTTTTGTTTACAGCTGTTGTTCTCTGGGATTTCATAATAACATTGCTAGACAAACAGAGAAAATACCAAATCTTTAAAAGGAACCTGGAGTAAAAAAAATAAGTGATAATCTCTACCATCCCAATATCACCATGCAGGGACTGTCATTTCATCCTAAACAAATGCAAAGGTATGACACAACTACAAAGGATGCAGAGCCACATTCCCGTTAGGCAACTCAGACGAAAGAGGTTCACGTGGCTCTACCTGCTCCAGAATCACTAAGACACTTTTTTCCTGGAAACCTGGGTGCTGTCATTTTAAATAACTGGTAGGTATAGAAATATATAGAATTATCAAAAGTTAACTCCCCCTTCCACAAAGTGGGTAATTTTACATGTAAAATAAAACAGCCCTCAAAATGTAAACCTTGCTATACTTAATGTGGCTGCAATCATGAGATAAGGCAGCCCTTTCCTAGGACTGGCATATGGAACGAGTCAAAATAGATTGCTCCGTATTCGTTTCTACTGCTACTCTATCAAGTTACCATAAAGTTAGTGGCTTAAAAGAACACAAATTTTTTCTCTCACAGTTCTGGAGGTCAGAAGTCCAAAATGGATCCCTCTGAGCTAAACATCACGGTGTCAGGAGGACTGTGCTCCTTTCTGGGGGCTCCAAAGGAGAACTCATTCCCTTGCCTCCTCCAACTTCTAGAGACTATGTGCATTCCTTGGCTCAGGGCCTCGTTCCATTTTCAAAGCCAGCAATGGCTGTTTGAGTTTTTCCAATAATGTCAACTCTCCTGTTGTGACTCTTCTGCTTCCCTTTTCCACTCAGAAGGTCCCTGTAATTACAACGGGCTCACCCAGATGACCCAGGATGATCTTAATATCAACATCAGCTGGTCAGCACCCGTAACTCCATCTGCAACCTAAATTCCCACTCCCATGCAGGATGAGTAAGAATCCTTCATCTAAAATGCTTGGGACTAGAAGTGTTTTGGATTCTCGATTTTTTTTAATTTTGTAATATTTTCATTTATTTTTCATATACATCTTATACACACAGCTTGAAGGTAATTTTCTATGTTTTAAATAATTTTGTGTATGAAACAAAGTTCTGACTGTTTTAACTGTGACCCATCACATGAAGTTAGGTGTGGAATTTTTCACTTATGGTGTCACACTGGCACTCAAAAAGTTTCAGATAGTGGAGCATTTTGGATATTTGGGTTAGAAATGTTCAAGCTGTGTAACACAACAGATTCATAGATTCTGGGAATTAGGATGTGAATATCTTTGGGGAGCCATTATTCTGCTTACTACCATCTCCAACAGCAATTAGAAAACAAAGAAACCTCAAGTGTACAAGCTACTCTCCTTTAATGAAGATTTTTAACTAATTTACAACAAATGAAAACCCTAAAGCTAAAAAAAAGAAGAAGAATGCTGTTAGAACAGCAGGCCTGAGAGTGCTGCTCTTCTTGCTCAGCTGAGTGTGCTGAGTGGTGATTGGGAGAATGCATGCCTCCTTCCCAGACTCATCACCAGGGTCAACCACGCACTCAGAGGCATTTACAGAGAAATGCTTGACAACATCATAGTGAAAATTAGTATTATCGTCTCTTTTTGGTGGGAGAGGGGAAGAATCTCGCTCTGTAGCCCAGGCTGGAGTGCAGTGACGCAATCTTAGCTCACTGTAGCCACAACCTCCCAGGCTCAGGCAATCCTCCCACCTCGGCCTCTCAAGCAGCAGGGACTTCGGGTGCATACCACCACGCCTGGCTAATTTTTGTGTTTTTTTGTAGCGGTGGGGTTGCATCACGTTGCCTGAGCTGGTCTCAAACTCCTGGACTCAAGCCATCCACCCTCCTTGGCCTCCCAAAGGGCTGGGACTACATGCATGAGCCACAGTGCCCAGTCTATCAATGTCTTTCAATAGCAACATTGAAATATATAATCTAGTTGTAATCCTCCACATGGTAAATCATAAGGAGTTGATCATATGTTTGAAGAGGTGCAATTTTTTCTTTGGCAAAATTGCACACACAAGGACACAAATAGGGCCCAAACAGTGAGAAACATGCTAGATTCCACAAGCAACAGTGCAGTGATCAGACTCGGAAGTGGAAGTCGGTCTGCCTGCTTTCAAAATCTAATTCAGCTATTTACTACCTGTGTGGCCTTAGGCAAGTGCCTTAACCTCTCCGTGTCTCAAGTGGGGATCCTTAAAGTGATTTTTAAGTGTAAATGAGCAACAGTCCTAAGTACTTAGAGCAAACCCCGGCACATAGTGAACATAAGCATTTGTTAAATAAACTTTCAAATGTTCCTGCTTGCTGCTTATAAGTTGCCAATCAAAGTATATTGCAAGGGAGCAAACTTCTCAGCCCTAGCTAATTTACCACATGGCACACATTTTACATATATGCAAATATATTCAATGACATGCATGCAGAAGAAGTGGTATATTACACTAACCAGAACAATAACGTTTGTTGCTATTACAGTTTGGTAGCAACTACTGGGATAGTAATAACTGGGTGGTTCAAAAACTCGCCGAACAAATGCAAATATCAGAAGACAGTAGCAGCTGTGTTAAATAAACTGTCTCAGAGCCTCCTAAAGAAAGACGCACAGCATCGGCGAGGACAGTAGGGTTTGTGATTCTTAATGGGCCAGGCATTTCCTGGGACAGTGGTGTTCATGGTACAATACTCCCCAGAAGCCTAAGCTCTGTGAGGGACAGTACCAGTTGTGCTAGACTACCGCTACCAGCATCTGCTGAGAGGGGAGGCATATTGTGACTGTGGCTTCAAAAGCTTTTCAGCATTCACAGCTGATGTTATATACTTCTTATGAAAGTTCTTGAATTCAATGGCAGTGTACAAACCAACCTCAATCATATTATTTTAACCCTCCCCAAAAAGAGGGAGGGAAAAATACAGGGCAGGATCCAGCTCCTATCAGTACAGGCAAGATGTAACACATGAATGTGGAAATACCGTTCCAAAACAAACACGCTACCTTAACGAGAAAGTAGGTTCCGTTTGACGCAATAGGATAAAAATCTTTGTTTTAAAAGTTAGAATTGCAGCTTATGTGCAAAAAATAATGATTGCTGAGCCCCTGAATGTGTACTGTGAAGCGGGCTTACTCTCAATGTTTTCTACATGGGAGCCATGTAATTCGTATAGTCACCTTATAGGGTAAATATACTTTTACTCCCATTATGCAGCCAGGAAATGAAAGTTCACCTGTGGAAGCTGCTCCAGGGCATCTAGTGATGAGCAGCAGTGCTGCGACTCAAGTCCAAGCTGGCCTGACTAAGCCTGTCAGGGTTCACCTCTGGCATAATTTCATGACCTTAAGGCAGCACAGGCCAGAGTTCCAGGAGAACTCTGAACAGGAGAGTTCCAGGAGAGTGTACACATACAATCCTATATCAAATGATATCTCTCAAAACCTAACATATCTCTGAAGCTAGTGGAGAGAAGACAGAAAGCCATGCAGGGTACTGGGAAGTGCGTGGCATTAGCATCAGCTGGGCCTGGCCTCAAATCCCTGCTCTACTTCCCACCACCTCTGTACTATTTGCTACCTTAAGGAGACTTTTGCCCTATTTCATCTTCAAACACTTTCCAAATTGTTTCCATACCTCCAGAGTGGATACAATTCCTATTTTGCAGAGCTGTCTGAAGATGAAGACAGCAGTTCATTTAATCTTCACTTGTACTTATAGTATCTATCATTATTTAACCACCACTATTTGTCAACACTAATTCCATCTTCTGTGGGGAAGCTTGGAGAACCCAACTGTGTGGACAATTAACCTCTCTGTTTCAAAGACTCAACTTCACATTCAACTAATGCTGAAAGTCTTCCTGAACGGTCTCCACTTATCTTTGGAAACAGGACGCTATCTAAGGTCTAATAACCAGAATCTATGAGGAACTTAAATTCACACGCAAAAAACAACCTCATTAAAAAATAGGCAAAAGCCACAAATAGACATTCTCCAAAGACAACATACACACAGCCAAAAAGCCCATAAAAAAAATGCTCGACATCATTAATTACTGGAGAAATGCAAATCAAAATCACAATAGATACCATCTCATACTAGTCAGAATGGCTATTAGTAAAAAGTGAAAAAACATGCTGGCAAGGTTTCAGAGAAAAGAGAACTCTTATATACTGCTGGTAGGAATGTAAATTAGCTCAGCTAATTACTGTGGAAAGCAGTTTAGAGACTTCTCAAAGAACTTAAAACAGAACTACCATTTAACCCAGCAATCCCATTACTAGCTATAGAGCCAAAGGAATATAAATCAAAATCATTCTACTATAAAAATGGATGCACATGTATGTTCATCACAGCATTATTCACAATAGCAAACACATGGAATCAACCTAGATGCCCATCAACAGTGGACTGGATAAAGAAAATGTACATATACACCATGGAATACTATGCAGTCATAAAAAAGAATAAAATCATGTCTTTTGTAGCAACATGGATGTAGCTGGAGGCCATTATCCTAAGTGAATTACCAAAGGAACAGAAAACCAAATACTGCATGTTCTCAGTTACACGTGGGAGCTAAACACTGAGTACCCATGGACCCTAAGAAGGGAACAACAGACACCGGGGCGTACCTGAGGGTACAGAGTGGGAGGAGGGTGAAGACTGAAAAACTACCTATCAGGTACTACGCTATCTGAGTAACAAAATAATATGTACATCAAAGCCCTGTGACACACAATTTACCCAGGTAACAAACCTTCACACCTAAAATAAAAGCTGGAAGGAAAAATAAAGGAATTGCATAGCTGAGCAGGGTAGCTCACGTCTGTTATCCAAGCACTTTGGAAGGCTGAGGTGGATGGATCACTCCAGTCCAGGCATTCAAGATCAGCCTGGGCAACATAGCAAGACTCTATCTCAATTTAAATAATTAATTAAATGAATAATAATATAAATAGTATATAGGAGTATAGTGAAAGAAAAAACTGTACATATAAGAGAAGCACTCAATTCAATTAAAGCTTCTTTAAAAAAATGCACTAGTTTGAAAGCTAAGTGAGATATCAATTTAAATAAAATCAATAAGAACATGAAATTATAAGGCTGAATTTCAAATTGTATAGGGGTTTGGCAATAGAGGGAAAACCAGTTATAAAATAACTCATTATCCGATTTGACTTTAATTCTATTAGCTGTTTCTTTAAACTTTGCTTTGAATTACAAGTCATTACAGAAATTAAGAAAGTAAACTGATCTGGGTGTCTGTATGAAGTGGCTGAAATGAACACTACTCATATTCTAACATCCATTATCAAAACCTTAAAGATAAATTAACTAACTGGAAATCAAAATAGAAAACTCAAGGAAAAATTAAAACTTTGACTCAGAGTAGCAAAGATGTGTTATTATTGTAAAACTTGAGAATGTTTCAAATGCTTTATATTTAGAAAAATTAATGAAAATTTCTTGCACTTTCATTAAATCAGCCCCAAAATGTCAAACAACAAATGTGCAATGTTTTTAAAGAAAGAGGTGCCCTATTTAAAATTGATGGAACTTATTCTAAAGCTAGTGACAAATCTGCTAATGCAACACCTGACAGTATTTAATTCATTTATCTCACTGGGTTCTAATGATTCCTCAAACTGTAGAAGTAGAATGTCCTTTGGAGAGCTCCCCAGCAAAATTAGCACCGCTCCATTCTGCTATATTTCCCCACAAGACATTTAGCTGCATGGCTAACAAAAATAACAAACACAAACAGTACTTTAAGAAAGTGTGTAGGTTCCCTTTTCAAGAGATAAATCCCTTGCATAATGAGCTACTGCTCCACTGTGTGGCTCCACAGAGAAGGTTGATCCTGCTGCTGAATCTTATGAGACACACTAAAGGAACGCAGAAAGTAAGACTCTTACATTTTAAGTTAAAGAGACAGGGAAAAGCTCTCAAATTCTCAATACGGTTTAGGAAAAAGGGCAGCTAAATTAAACATTACATTTCACCTTTTAAAATGTAAAATAACTGAAATACTCGTAAATGTGTACACAGATATAGCTAGAATGATTTAAGGCAGACCTGCTTAATATAGTGAACACTGGAAACAAACCAAGTGTTCAGCAAGAGGGGTTTGGTTGAGACACTGCCACGTAACAGAAAGCTTAAAAATGATGCCGCATAAGCCTATGTCAGTGACGTACAGCTGTCCATATTTGGATGAGGAGAGAAAAACTAAGTTGGAATACAGAGAATTAACCCATTTTTGTAGAAATAAATGTTAGCTTTGCCAACTTCAGGAAAGTTAATTTCCCTAAACAGTTTCATCCTCAGTAAAAAAAATGTAATATGAGTGCCTACTTCATTGTGGAGTGGGGATTACAAGAGATTTGATGTAAAAAGCAACTGTCAGGTTGCCTGGCACGTAGTGAGATCAACTTGTTAGCTTTTTATGTTATCTGTTGTGTAGGGGCAAAAAATAAAGCGGGGGGCAGATATAAATGTTAAATGATTTTCTAGGTGGTAAGATTATGGCAGATTTGTTTTACCTATACTTTTAAATTTCCATAAGTAACACATTACTTATAACATGGGGAAAACTAATAAATTGGAATACTTGTACACTGATACTCCTCTTAAAAATCTACCATAGTGCTTTGTTCACAGCAAATAATTTTTTTTTTTTTTTTTTGAGACAGAATCTCACTCTTTCACCCAGGCTGGAGTGTAGTGGCACAATTTCACTGCAACCTCAGCCTCCTGGGTTCCAGGGATTCTCCTGCCTCAGCCTCCTGAGTAGCTGGGACTATAAGCACACGCCATCATGCTCAGCTAATTTTTGTATCTTCAATAGAGACAGAGTTTCCCCATGTTGGCCAGGCTGGTCTTTAACGTCTGACCTCAAGTGATCTGCCTGCCTTGGCCTCCCAAAGTGCTGGGATTACAAGTGTGAGCCACTGCACATGGCCACACAGCAAATATATCTTAGTTGAGGTGAGCTGACCCTTCAGATTTCATTTAAACAGGCTTGCTTCGAATATTCAAAATTATTTAAACTGTACAATTGTCCATAATATTTTATTGGATAAAGCAAGGCATACTTTTATTATTCAGCCTCATCAAGAATTTAGGAGCCCCTATTCAAGACCATTCAGAATGCCACCAGATCTCCCAATATCAATGGGAGGCCGTCTAGGGCGGCCTAATCACTTCTTGTCTCTTCCCAAGTTCTCAGCACTCTCCTTTTTTGGCTCCTTTTTTCCCCTCTTAATAATCACAGCCTGAGGTCTCTACCGGACTGTAAGTCGCAGGGTAGCAACTATCTCCTTCGTTTGCATTGCTAGCACCTACCATGGTGGCTGTTATGTAGTTGTTGCATATTAAAGGTTCAGCAAGTAAATACAAATAAATATCTGGTACTAGTAGTTCAAGACAAAGGCTTCACTTTCCTCATTGTGACAATGAGCTAAAGGTGGGTAAGTCATCGTTTAGTCTAAAACTGTCCAAAACTCAGTAATTATTCCTTTAAAAAAGAAACACCTCACCTTAAAGTATCACTTTAAAAAAAGTTCTCACTAGTATTCCATTGTCTATTTTAACAGTTTTAAGATTATTTCTGTTTTCTCCTCCTATATTTTGTTTAAAGTACCACACAAATCCCAGAGAGTTTAAGTAAACTTGCTCAAAGGAACACAGCTCAGAGAGCCTCAGGCCTCCTGGATTCCCATGTCCACGATCTCACGACACTGTAACTGTGGTAAGAGAGCTCCCAAATCTTTCACCCTAAGAGTTGCTGTTATAGTTATGGTAAGAGGAAATGTCTTCAATAACATGGGTACAAGTACTAAAGTTTCTTCCGAATATTTCCTAGAGTTTTCACGAGATTCTGGGAGGGGAGAAACTCAGAACAGGGTGTAGCCACCTCAAGGTGTCCAAGTGCTTCCCTCTAGGTTCACAGGTCAACCAGCTTTACTTAAAAATGAAACTAAAGGAACCAAATTAAACATTAACTTGTTAAAAAAAAAAAGCACACTTCAACCAGACTATTGTGAAGAATATTAGATGATCAACGAAAGGGCCTAAAGAGAAAATTTTGCACTGCTTGCACTGCTTCTTTAAAGAAAAAAAAAAGGTAAAGGTAAAGTTAACTTCCTACACCTCCTTTCTTCCTGTAAATTCCAGGCTGTCACTTTCAGCCATTGCTCTGACATTGTTTAAACAATGTAAATGGCAGTTCCCATAATACAGGATGGAAACCATAACCTTCTCAGGTATCCGCAGTCAAATGTTTAACTTGCTGGAAACAACACTTCCCTATTTAAGGAACTTGCCAAAGGATTTCACACACTAACAGCCCCCTAGGCTTATAAGAAGGACATTCTGTGAAAATTAATTGGTTGTTACCTAAGCCAGCTGGAACATACTATTATTTATATATAAACAGCCACAATTGGTTGGCGTCTGCTTTGTACTAGACATTATGAGAAGTCTTTTGCGCTTTAATCCTCGTTTTTATCCTCATTATTAATCCTTATTTAATCCACCTTATTATCTGAAGTAGTTATAATCCCATTTTACTGGTTCAGAATGTTTAATGTGCCTGAGCACCCACCGTTAATAGAGGAAACTGGGAATGAAACCAAGGATTTGAGAAGTTAGGTACAGATTCAAAATCCACGCCAAATCCAGTGACACTAAACAGCTGAATCTCTTCAAAACATAACGCACGTGTCAAAATGATTTTAAGGTCATTTTATAGAGGAGGCAAGACTTGAAATAGAGGAATGGCAACACTAATAAATAAAAAGGCTACAGGACATAATAGTGTGAGTTGGTTTCAAGCTGCGGATAATTAATGATTATCCATACCGCTGGATGGATGTTGACAGTGGTTCACTGCCCCTTATTTTCGCTGAGAAATCAAGTCTCCCCTTCTGTAAGGGGAGCAGCTCTGGAATGCCACACGTTGAAGGGTTTTTGTGTGGGCTGCTCAGAGCTGAGCTGTTACTGTTCACACATCATCAGTAGGTGCCTCTCGGAAAAAAAAAAAAAAAAGAAATAGATGCGGCCCCCCCCCCCCCCACCCCCCCCCCCCCCCCCCCCCCGGCCCCCCCCCCCCCCCGCCGCCCCGCCCCCCCCCGCCCCCCCCCCCCGGCGCGCGCGCCCGGGCGGGCCCCCGGCGCTGGCCCGCCCCGCCGGCCCGCCCCCACCGCGCGCCTCTGGGGGGGGGCGGTGTCAGAGTAGCTCCCCAGCTGTGTGTGTGTGTGTGTGTGTGTGTGTGTGTGTGTGTAAGGCTGTGTGTGT
>CAUYLG010056937.1:0-54611 GCA_963573385.1 Cacajao melanocephalus | reverse complement strand
AATTGCATAGCATTTCACAGGTTTAAATAAAATATTGGTTGGCTGCTTGTTTGTTATTTTCATCCCTTATTCCTTCCTGTCTCCATTGTTAAGCACAATTATTGGCATAAAAGAGGTTTTTAATACCCATTTTTAGACTGCCTTCTAGCCAGGGCAATAGAACAAGAATCCCATTCTCTCTCCCTCTTTCTCTTCTTCTTTCTTTCTCTCTTTCATTCTTTTTCTTTCTTTCTTTCACTCTTTCTTTCTTTCTTCTTTTCTCTCTTTTTTTCTTTCAAAAAAAACTATATTATCTCAAAATAAGGAAAAATTACTTAAACAGAAGATACAAAAGTCACTATTCATAAAGAAAAAAATTGACAAATTGGATTAAATTAAAATTAGTAACTTCTGTTCATTGAAAGGTATACTAATTAGTAGAGCAAAAAGGTAAGCCAGAGTAGGAGACTTTTGTAAAACATACTTGACAAAGAGCACAGTTCCAGAAATTATTAAGAATTTCTACAAACAATAAGAAAAAAAAAGAAGTCCAAGAGAATCATGGCCAACATACTTAAACAGACATTATGCTAGAGAAGATATGCAAATTATCAGTAAACATATTAAGTTGCTCAACCATATTAATAATTGTGAAACTGCAATTTAAAGCCACACTAAGATAACACAACATACTTACCAGAGTGGCAAAAATTGTAAAGATTGACAATACAAAATGCTGGCAATGATATGGGTGTAAGCACTGCTGATAGAAATGTAAATTGATATAGTATAACCACTTTGGAAAGCAGCTTGGCATTATCTAATAAAGTTGACAATATGTTACTGTATGATACTCTCTGAACTAAGAATTTTACTCTTACATATAACCAGTAAAAATGGGTGCCTATGTGCATCAAAAATTTGTACAATAAATTTGTAGTAACATTATTCCTGAGATCAAAAAATAAAAAGAACCAAAAATTCTATCAACAGTAAAATGGTAATTTGAGGCATAGTTACAGAATGCAATATGCAATACTATTCAGCAATGAATATAGATGAACTATAACCATATAAAACAACAAGATGAATCTCCCAAATGTAAGCTAAGCATAAGAAATATGTTTCAGAAAAATACATACTCAATGATTCCATTTAAAGAAGTTTAAAAACAGGCACAGCTAAATTACAGTGATGCATGTTTGGTGATCAAACTATAAAGAAAAACAAAGACATGATTATCATAAGAGCACAGATAGCCATTACTTTTTAGAGGATGTGAAGAGCCAATGATCATACGGGTGTAAAAGGAATCTATGATGCTGCAAATACTCTACTTCTTGACTTGGGTAATGATTATACCTGTGTTTTCTTTGTGAAAAATTATTGAGCTACATGCATATTTTGGTTTTGTGCATGTCTTTGTGTGTGTTATATCTCTCAGTAAAGAAGCACTAATAATTCCAATTAAAACAACTTAAATAAGTTATCTGTCCAAAAAAATCTTAATTAATCCATAAGTAGTACCCTCAACTCTAGTTGGGAAGTTGGAAAATCTCAACAACCCGATGTTTCTGTCATGCTATGCAAATACTCTTTTGTATTCTATAAAACCATGAAAATAGTCATTTTGTTTAAAATGATTCTTGGACTGGGCACAGTGGCTCATGTCTATAATCTCAAAGCTTTAGAAGGCCAGAGCATGAGGACTCATTGAGATCAGGAGTTCAAAACTAGCCTGGGCAACATAGTGAGACCCTGCCTCTACATATATATATATATATATATTTTTTTTTAATTAGCCAGGCATGGTGGCACATATCTGTAATCCCAGCTTCTCAGGCAGCTAAGGCAAAAGGATCACTTGAACTGAGAAGTTCTGGGTTACAGTGAGTTATGATAGTGCCACTGCACTTCAGCCTTAACAGAGCAAGACTGTCTCTAGGATCAGTTAATCAATCAATAAATTCTTTAATATATATTTTAACAAGCAAATCAAAAATACAAATAAATAAGAAATTAAGTATACTTAATAAAAGGACAAGTAGGTCAAGTAATAATAATTTTTTTATTTAAGAAAAAAAGGTCAGCATCTTCTCTACCACTTACAACTCCTAGCTGGGACACAACGATGGCAAATATTGGCTAACAATCCAGTACAGACTTAGATAGTCTCAGGCACCTTGAGGAGTGAAGAAATGGTCAAAAGTTAATCCTTCTCTGCCAAGAGCATACAGTATAGACTTGTAGAGACAGGACAACTGCAGATGCAATAAGTTGTAAAACAATATAAGTCTCAATTATTCATTTGGCCATTTGGTCATGCAACAAAGGAATATTGGTTTTTATGCCCACCATGAGTCAAGTATTTTTTTTTTGGAGGCAGTAAGAAACATAAATATAGACAAGAGCAAATCCTCACCTAATATTAGATCAGAAGGGCTCAGAGAAAAGAAACAGACAATAAGGCCTAACAGAGATGGAATGCTTCATCGAGACTACAGGAACTGTGCTATGCCTTCACTGGTAGATAGAAATTGGATAGAGTCAAGACAAAAAAGGGAATGGATATCTTGTGTTCATGTATTCAGTTGCAATAGACCAAAAGTTCAAAGGGAAATTGGGAGAAATAGGATGAATTTGTTTTTAAATGTAAAACCCTTAGCAGAGGAGTCTAGAATTTAGGCAGCAGAGCAATGGGGATGAATTGTGAGCTTTTTACACATGAGAGATGTCAAGTCATACCCATAATTACCTTTACTCTCCATTTCCTAGAGTTGACAAGTATTCATTGTGTATCTATTTTCAGTGGATGAGCATGGTGGTTAGGAGCAAGTATTCCGGAGCCAGGCCACCTGGGTTAGAACTCGCCTCCACCCCTTACTAACCGTAACTGATCTGGGCATTTTCTTCATGTGGAAAATGGAATAATAATAGTATTGTCATATAGATATTTTTTGAAAGCTAAATGAATTAATCCATGCAATGCAATTAGACCAATGCCTAACACAAAATGAACACTATATCATTCAGCTATAGTAATAATAATAATTATGTGTTTCATATCCAACATTACCTTAAACACTATAGTGGATGAATTTTTCTTAAAAGTCTCTACCCTCAAAGATTCTATAATTTACTTGCCATGTATGGGGGTTGGGGAAGTGGTCACTTAATTATATGCTGAAAAAAAATTATGATGAAATGATCCAGTACATTGCTAAGAGAAAAAGAATAAAAGAAAACTGTAATACTGAAAAAAAAGTCTAATCTCAAATACTGTATCTGTCTGTGGAAATAGATGTGATTCTCAAAATTGTAGAAAATACAAGCAACTATCTCTAGGTAGTGGGATTATGAGTGATCTTAAGAAGCTTTATTGGATTATAAACTTGAATGAGATGCTGTAGGTATAATGGAATTCATGAGTTTGGGGATCATATAGAAGTGGGTAGCTATACCTGCTACACCTTTTGTCTGAAACTTCAGGAGAGTCTTTACTCCTTTCTTATTTAAATGTTCTCAGCCTGTTTCTTTATTTATAAAATGGGAATGTACCTAGCACATAGCACATAGGAGATGCTTTACATGCTGTGGTTATTTCTAGAGGGTACACTAATTCCCTCATAGCATTCATTCATAGCATCCATCCATCATTAGTGACACACATTATCACTGTAAGACCCATCCATACCATTGGTTATAGAACTTAACTAGTGCTAAAATATGATCACATTGGTCTCAGATATTTTTTAACGCTCAGCTGTGTCACTTCTCAGCCTTTTGGCTAAGATCAAGTAAATGCTCAGTCATGTTCAGGGTGGTAGAAAAGTGTGTTTTTCTTCATTTATTTGTCAAGAATTCATGTCTAAGACCTGAATTTGATGTACTTGGTCCTGGATGGGAGTCACAGTAGGTATCTTGCTTGTCACAAAGTATGAAATTAATATTCCTTTTTAATTAATTAATTTACCCATTCATTTAACATCTATTCATGAATTGTGTTCACTGTGCTAAGCAATGAATATGAAATGAGTTTATTCCCAACCTATTTCTTCTAGCCTCTTACAGAAACGACATTTGGTTCTGCTTGTGGTTTCAAAAGGAGACCTAAAACTATATTTACCTTTGACTATAAATAGCTCTGGAATAAGCACAAGTCAAATAAATTCCCACTGATTAAATCCTAGCAGCTCCTCTGTGACATTTCAATCTTTTCATGCTGTTTTTGAGCTATTTGAGTTGAGGTATTTGGGGTTTGCTTATTTTAAAAGCCAAGATCAGACACTGTCTCATGTTTTGTCACACTCACAGGCAGCAGTAGAAGTTAAATAAAAGCTTTAATTTAATACAAAAGCCATATTTTAAAAATAGTCTTAATGCAGAACTTGAATGAAATAATAGAGTCTCTTTTTCTTCAGAGCAGGTTTTCAGATAATATCTATTTCTGAAACCCACACAAAAATAGAAAGATTTAAGAAATGTTACCTAACAAAAAGTTTGTCACCTACTTATTCTTTGCAGAGTTACAACAGCAAAAAGTGTAAAACAATCTAAACAATAAGATATATTTATAGAGAATATAATAATAGAAGACTGGTTAAACTATTTCATTGCACAAAGTATAATGCTATATAGCCATTGAAAATATTATAGACATAGAATATTTAAAGACATAGAAAGTTCTCCAAGATAAATTGGTACATAAAAATCTGTGTTTCTAGGGCATTTCAACCCCACCGTTTTGACCCTGCCATTTTTGTTTCTGAGGAAATTTTGCCCCTGAGGATGTTCGTAATATACTTTAATCAGAATTAGGCCAGCTTTTTTAATTTAATTTATTGTAATACTACAATTTCATCCATCAATAAGGTTTTGCCGTATCAGTTTTTATTATTTTCTATCCTTGTGAGTTTTCTTTTGTGGTTATTATTTTCACCACATTCAGTACTACTGGTATTGATTTTTCAGGTACAAACATTGTCAAGATCTTATACTTCAATTAATTTTTAATCAATAACAAATTTTACAATGTGCAATTTAAGACATTGTCAGTTTTATTCCATGGAGGTTATTTGTGCCGATAATGTTTGAAGCAAATATATTTCTTAGTTAACGCATGCAAAAATAGTAAACAATTTAATAGAGAGAAGCAAAGGGGAAAAGATTAAAGGAGGGAAAGAATGAATAGGAGAGAAGGAAAAGGCAAGAGAGAATGAGGAAAAGAGAAGAGACAATGAAACATACAAAGAAAGAGAAAGTTGAACACATCTGAATAGTCGAAACAGGATCAAAATGGTGGGGTAGGAGTACTAAAATATAGCTTAATAATGCTCTGTTCAAGCTTAATCATGCTAATCCTTTCCTTTGACAAAATGAATTCCTGAAAGACTCCTTCAGAATATTTTTGTGTTTCTTACTTTTGATCTCCCTACATACTGATTTGCATCAAACAAACAATGAGTTTGCTGCAGCAGTGAAAGATCTTTCTATATGACTATTGAATAATCGGTTAAATTATGTTATATTTCATATTCTTTTCTCTACATGCTAACTGGTAAGCCTGAGGGTGTTCAACACAACATAGTATTTTGACATCAACCTACCTGGGGTATGCAGAGGTTTTATAGGATATGCAACTTCTATCTCTCAGTGTAAAATACAGAAATCTCCATGAGATCAAAGACAAAGCTAAGATCAAGACAATGAGTAAATCAAATGCTAGATGTTGGTCTGCAGGTAATGGTCAAGGGCATGGAGGGGAATGCAAAGATAAGGAGGTAGAGCAAATAAGAACAGGGGTGTATCCCCAGTGGATATATTTACTTCTCTGAGCCACTCTGTGAACCAAGTCAGGATCTAAATTGTTCTTCTTTCATCCCCAGTCCCCATGTATGTAACTTTACTTCCACAAATTTTTACTTAGACCAACAGCATTCGAATATCTCACCCCTTTTTTAAAAGAATGGATTCAGAACCTTATGCAAAAGCCCACATTTTCTAATCAGAAAAAGGTTGCTATTCTATAGCTATAATGAGGAAAAAATGGAGTAGGATTAAGGAGGCAGGGAATCCCATACACTCAGATTCCCTGCTCCTCCGCACTCCAAACACCCTACAGTGACCTCAAAAGGAGCCCCATAGAATCTGCTTTGAACGCCACTGGCTTAGACTTTATGCGCTATATTCTAGAATCTCTGAAGATAAATTTTACAAGTAGTCTTGCAAGGATAAAGATGCCACTTTTTTGCTTTTTGTTTTTTTAATAGAGCCTCCAAAGTTGAACCAGCCTATTACTTTTTAGGGTTTGTTTTATTGTTCATTTAATGAAGGGAAGCAGATATTAAATAAATAAACAAGAAAAGTACTGTATAGAATATCTTTACATGCCCCTTGTTTATGTAGAGATAATGTGATATGATAGCCAAAGTCTGGGTGGCTACTTTAGATTGATTAGCCAGGGAAGGTATTTCTAAGAAAGCGATATTTTATTTAAGCTAAGATGGGAATGACTAAAAATGGGCCAGTGTTCTGAAGATGAGAGGGAAGAACATTCCAGGTAGCAGGAATAGATACCGAAAAGGCCCTAAGATGAAACCAAACTGGGCTTACTCATAGAACAGAAAGTGAACCAGTAGGGCTAAAGCATTCTGGTCAAAGGAGGAGAATGAGGAGAAATGAGGCTGGAGTTGTGAACCTCACAGAGCAATGACAAATTAGGTGTAGTGAGAGACTGACAAACAATATGTCATAGTACCTCCATGGGATCAATGTTTCAACAAATAACAAAAAGAACAGCTTTCTTTCGGAACACAGAGGCACCTAACCTATACCAAGAAAAGTGATGTTGACTTTGAGCCCTACAGAATAAGACAAGATGGCCAGACAAGGCAAAATTCAAAGGCACTGTAAGGAAATGTCTAGAATAACAGATAGTGAATTGCAGCCAGAGCCTAGAGTTGGAGGCAGGAGCGGTGAGAGACGTACCTGGATACATAAGCAAGTGCCAGGGTCACCAAGTGCCAAATGAGAGTCACCAAAAACTCAGAACTACCAAAAGTTAATTTTTCAACTGAGTAGATCAAACAACAAACACAATGGGTACAGAAACAGCACGTAACTCAGATGTAAACAAACATGTTAGAAAGTAACCCTCAAGTGGATCACCTGAGGTCAACAGTTCAAGACCAGCCTGGCCAACATGGAGAAAACCCATCTTTACCAAAAATACAAAAATTAGCTGGGTATAGTGGTGCATGCCTGTAATCTCAGCTACTCAGGAGGCTGAGCAGGAGAATCACTTGAACCCAGGAGGTGGAGGTTGCAGTGGGCCGAGACAGCGCCACTGCACTCCAGCCTTGGCAACAGAGTGAGACTCTGTCTCAAAAAGAAAGAAGGAAGGAAGGAAGGAAGAAAAGAAAGAAAGACGCCCTCAAGAGCCTAATGTTTCAGACAATAAGGCCCTCTACCTTAATTATGTCTACTCCCCCACCCCCAGAAAAAAAAAAAAAAAGTTAAAAAAGTTATTCATTCTTCCCCAAGTTCAATCACAAGATTCAGTCCTTATCTGAAAATGTCTTACTTTGTGTTCACTGTTTTCAAGTGAAAGTCAATGACTCCCCACTGTAGTAGTCTGTTCTCCAAACACTTAGGTGCTCCTCACTGAAGTCTCTCTCATTTCACTGCCCTGTCAAATTCAAAAGTGGTTTGCTGTCTACATCCCATGTCATGCTTTTTGTTGTGGTTGGAGCAGTTAGTCATTAGCACTGAATTGTTTGGTCATTAAAATTCAAAATGCTTCATTTCCACAGTTCTGGTGCAAAATCTTCGGGGGAAATTTCGGAGTGAGGTGTGTCCCAGGTACTCACCTGAAAAAGGGCTCCAGGTATATGGTATGTCCTCAGCATTCCTGGCCCCATCCCTTCTGAAATGTAGACAGAAAGGATGTATGTCACTTCCACACAGAAATTTTTAGAGCCAGGAGGTGATTTGCCCTGTTTCCTTTCCTTCTGCTACAGTGACCAAGTGTTCCAGAGAGAGACTGCTCCAGCAGATGACTAGGAGTGGAGCAACAGCCAATCGGGAAAGGATGTGGTGTAGAAGATCCACCAGTCTCTAAGTCACTATGATTTGGGAGCTGCTTGTTACTGTAGCATAAACTAAACTAGCCTGTACTGATTAATATATCCACAAACACAAACTTCCAGGACAGAAAGGATGGAACCAGGGATGCCGAGGACACACCATGTACCTGGCACCCTTTTCCAGGTGAGTACCTGGGGCATACCTCAGTCTGGAATCTCCCCCCAAAGATTTCATACCAGAACCATGGAAATGAAGCACACTGAATTCTACATTTTCATTCTCTCCTGCTCGTGACCAAACACTTCAGTACTAATGACTAACTACTCCAACCAAAAAAAAAAAAAAAAAAAGTGTGACATGGGATGTAGGCAGCTTGTCTGTGCTCCGTTTTCACAGCCCACAGCTATAAATAATACCATTAGGAAAGCACACATTGCCTTAGATGGAAGGCACAAAGAAAAGCACTTTCTCTGATAGTTTAGCAACACATTCAGATTTCATGTCTCAAGGTAAAAATAGGCCTAACAAATGAATTAAATTTGGAAGCTGAGTTGAAGTGAAGAACACTGGCATTATAAAGTATGCCATAGGAGGAAAGAGAGACTTATAAGGCTCTGTATTCTCTCTGCTGGTGGGCAGGATAGAAGGGTGGAAAAAAGGATTTTCCTGAGAAATAAAAATAATCAGTGAGAGTCTGAAAATAAAAATATCATCCTTATTAAATTGGTAACCAAAAGAAACTCTGAAAATCATGCAAAGGACAAAATCAATCTCAACACACAGGGGTTTTTTTCTGTGTACTTTCAACATGGGGGTGGGGGGAAAAAAAGGACAATAGATGTCAAAGAATGTTTGCAAATACATAATAAACTTCCAATTCAATAACACATGTTTTGATTGGTTAGAATTTTTTGTTTCAATAAAACCCAATTATTTTTTTTTAATTTTTTAATTTTTTTTTTAAGATGGGGTTTCACCATGATGGCCAGGCTGGTCTTGAACTCCTGACCTCAGGTGATCCACCCATCTCAGCCTCCTAAAGTGCTAGGATTACAGGCGTGAGCCAGCACGCCCGGCCAAAACACAACCATTTCTGTTAGTAGTCTTCAGTGCTATTTTTCATGGTTCTAGTACCTAAGCAAAGGAAATGTGAGAAGATGCTATATTTCCCAAAAGATTTTTATTTTTTAACCATTAACCAGCTGGGCACATGACTCACACCTACATTCCCAGACTTTAGGAGGCCAAGGTGGGAAGAAGTATCACCTGAGCCCAGGAGTTTGAGACCGGCCTGGGCAATATACTGGGATCCTGTCTCTACAAAAAAAAAAAAAAAAATTAATTAGCCGGGCATGGTGGCACATGCCTGTATTCCCAGCTACTCAGGAGGCTGAGGTGAGAAGATGGCTTGAGCCCAGGAGGTTGAGCCTACAGTGAACTGCGATCATGCCCCTGCACTCCAGCCTGGTTGACAGAGCAAGACCCAGTCTGAAAAAAGAAAAAAAAAGCCATCAACCAATCAACCTTTTTTTTCTTAATGCTACAGTCTTGGTAGAATTTCTCTACCCTATACCATACGAGAATTTAAAAATATACTAAATTGTCTTCCTATATCAAAATATGTGCTATTTATGTCAAAGCATAAATTGTATTTAACATTGAATTGTCAGCTTCTTGAAAGGAAGAATTATTTTTTGCTCTCCTTTAGATCCCTCTCAGGACCTGCCTAGTACAGTAACTAATACCCAACTGGTGCTCAATACGTATTTTTCAATTAAATAGAGTGACTTTCTGTCAGCCCCACTTTGCTTTAAGTAGCCTACTATCAATAAACTGTACACTATGCTGATGGTAATTGGTGTAACTTTTATGTCAGGAAAACATCAGTAGACAGTAACAGCACATCCTAACTCTATGTCTAAATCTGTGGGCCTGAAATATTTCCTAATATTTCCTAAACTGTACCACTGGCATCATCAGCGAGTGAGAATAACTCAATTTAATTACTCCACTGAACTGCTGAAGAACTGCCTGAATATGCCAAAAGTCCCATGGCCATGGTGATTTGCCAAGATAGATGTCCAAGCACAGCCCTTAAATACAGGTGATGCTTTTCCCAGAGATCCAAATGGCTTGGGCATGCAACTGAGATAACGCTCAGTCATAATCATGAAAAAGCAGAGGACTTCTGTGTTCATCATAGACACAGGCCTGAAACAACTTATTCCTGGATGTCTGGGCAATTCTCCTGGTCACCTCCTCCAAGCATAGAAGATCTAAGTAACCTGTCATCCCATGGAGTCAACAATGGTTGTACAACTTCTCAATCACCTTGTAAGGCATTCTTGATTAATTTGTGGATAGTTCACTTCTGCTGCTGCTTCAAGATCAGCTAGCATGTTGTAGCATGTTAGGACAAGGCAGTTTTAATATCATAAACTGAAATGTCAGTTGTAAGGAACTTTATGTTTTATATTTATTGAATTATTAGTAGTGATTTCGAGAAGACTGAAAACCCCAATTTCAGCAATGGTGTTGCACAGTTCAACAACAGAACCTAAATTAAGATAAAATAATGCAGACTAGGCCCGGCACAGTGGCTCACTCCTGTAATCCAAGCACTTTGGGAGGCCAAGGCAGGTGGATCACCTGAGGTCAGGAGTTCGAGACCAGCCTGGTCAACATGGCGAAACCCCATCTCTACTAAAAATACAAAAAAATTAGCTGGGTGTGGTGGCATGTGCCAGTAATCTCAGCTATTGGGAGGTTATGCAGGAGAATCACTTGAACTTGGGAAGTGGAGGTTGCAGTGAGCTGGGATGGCACCATTGCACTCCAGCCTGGGTGACAAGAATGAGCTTGTCTCAAATAATAATAATAATGCATACTAGGGCTAAAAAATCTTGTTTGTTTTTTAGAATGAACAGACCATGAACTATATCATTTTTGCCTGGGGTCTAGTGACTTTAGATCATTTATGCAAAGACTTAAAAAAAAATTGGAAATTTCAAATTTACCTTTCATATGAACAGATTCGAAACACACTAATGATGCTTACTGTGTGTCATACCAGACACAATGGCTCACACCTATAATCCCAGCACTTTGGGAGGCCAAGGTGGACAGATCACCTGAGGTTAGGAGTTCAGACTAGCCTGGCCAACATGGCGAAACCCTATCTCTACTAAAAATACAAAAATTAGCCAGGCATGGTGGTGCGTGCCTGTAGTCCCAGTTACTTGGGAGGCTAAGACAGATTCAAGAATCGCTTGAACCCCAGAGGTGAAGGTTGCAGTGAGCTGAGATCATGCCACTGTACTCCACCCTGGGCAACAGAGCAAGACTCGGTCTCATGAAAAAAGTACTGGATCAGGCATCAAGATTAAACTATGAACATATGAGCAAGGTGTTATTAAAAGTTCATAGCACTTGTTAAATGTTGCATACGTTTATCATGCATTTCTTTCACAATCAGCATAGCATCTCTCCAACCCCAGAAAACAAATCCTCCAATATTCAAGCTTAAAAATGTTTTTAAATAAAGACATAACTCAGAGCTAACTTCAATGAATGTGGTAGCTTAGGCATCTATATTAATATCATTGACAATAGGCCATTGTTGATAAGCCTATGAAAGGTCAAATTCTGCAGAGAAGGAAGTGTAAAAAGCCAGTTGACTGCAGAATCTGGATGTGGATTCATTCATCTGTCTGTTTTTTATAAAATTATTTATTCAACAGATATTTATTGAGTCCCTGGTATGAACACATCCCTTTCTAGGCATTGGAATACCATGGTGAATACAATTATAAGTCTTCCTCTATTTGCATTTATATTTTAGTGGGAGTGACATAATATAAGCTAGCAGGCAAATATAAACATATAATTTCAGTAAGACTAAGTGCTACCATAAGGTAATAGAAACCAATTGATGTGGTGGGAGGCAAAATAGATGGTGAACATCTCAGGTGGACTGTATTTTGGCAGAAAGAGAAAAACACACACACACACACAAAATGAAGTTAGATTTAGTTTCCATTTTAATTAAGCAAAGTACCAAGAATATTGCTGTAATGAGGGGCCCAAAGAAAGAAGGAATGGATCCAATATGTCTCAGCAAAACTCCCCAACCTTCCCTGACATTTCCAAAGAGATGTTACAACTACCAGTGATACTATGGTATTTTTTGCAGAGCAAACTCAGGGTGTAGTAAAGAATTATCAGCTTCTGAGATGCAAAATGTAATACACCAAGACAACAGCCTTGCAAGCCACATTATTACATTGAGAAAAAAATTCAAATCACTTTATTCTTTCCATCAGCATATAAAAAAATTGAGTCTGGAAGGTTTAGATCATAGAGTTCTACCACAACGTGGAAGAGATGCCTACCCTCCTATCACAGCTAGGCCATCTCTATGGTAAACAGTGAGTGTCATAAGGAAAGTGAACGGATGTCTGTCCTTTTCTAGACATAAGATTGATGAAAAAGAGAGAGAACAGAGGAAAAGAGACAAGTTAATTTGTGCCTCCAAATTTTCTTCATTTTGTCTTTGTCTAGGGAAAAAAAATGTTAAAAAAGTGAGATACCAATGAGATCAGCTACCCCAAATTGGAAGTTTGAAAGGGGCTACTTAGCAGAGTATCCAATCTGAGGCGCAGTCACTGAAAGTAACCAGAGCAGTACGCTGTGGTTAGGCAAAAAGCCTTGAGCTTTAGTGTTCCCAAGTCATACGTATTTCCCTGTTGCTTGGATTCAGAATAAGTATAATCCGGTAGGCTAACTATGGAGCCCACCAGAGTAAAGCATAAGGACCCCGCAACAGAAGCTGAGTAGGACCCTCAGGACACAGGGCCAGATGGAGGACCTGCCAGAGGCTCTGTGGTTGATGCCAAAGCAGTGACAGACCACATTAACAGCATTGCCTGAGCCAAAAGAACAGTCCATAGGTTTATATGCTACAGTCCTCGGCTCTGAAAGCCAGGAGAGAACTTAGAGTTCAAGAAACCATAGGCCATGACCTTGGGGCCCAGAAGACATCATACCTAAAGACCCCCAAATCTTCCTCTTTGCCCCAGGGCTATACAAGCTTAAGCAATACTCACCTCCACACTCACGTGGGCTCAATGTTGTAGACGGGGACAAGAAGCAATGAAAACTATCTGAGAAGGAATATTTTTATTCATATGAGAGACTAAATATTATCTAAAGGGATTGTTTAAATTGTCAGATTGAGCTAATTTTAAAACATCCTAGCAATTTAATTAAGTTTTCCCACAAACCAGCACGTAGCATGTCCTAGACGAGACAGGCTCTAGACAAAATAAATCTTTGCACATCTAAATTGTGCTGTGAGTTAAATGCTGAACCGTGCTACACAAGCTACAAGATTTGCCCAATTTCTCTCAGACTGCCTGTGGGGCTAATGTACTGGGGTTAGAGAAAGAGCTGCTGCGAGGCATGCGTCCAAACTATGCAGAACTGAAATAAGTATTTGCAGAATAGTCACTTATGCTATTCAGAGTTAAATTAAGAAGTTCTTTCTAAATAGAAAAGGCAGTGACTATTTTCTGAAGCCTAAATGTTTCACAGGTGTTGAAAATTTTTTTCCAGAGGTCGAAAGTCAGAGGCTTGACAATGCAAGGCACATGATCAAAGAGACAACGCTTTCTAGAAATAATAATGGTTTGAGAAGAGTTTGTTTATGAGGAAAAAGAGATGGGAATAATCAAACTTCCCATAACAAGTATTTCTTTGCATAAATGTGGACCTCAAATTATTTTAGTTTCTTAGTTTTAAAAGATCACAAATTAATTTAAGAGGTAAATAAGAAAAATGCTCTCAAATATCAAACTTGCGTTTGTTTTGGAGAAAGCTAAGTATAATAATGAATAGGATTCAGCACTGTAAGTGTGATTTTTATGAAATCTCCTCATATTATAAAAGTCTAAATACTAAGATAAAATCAGATTAATGTACCTATTTTTAAGAAAAATATAAAAACTGTACTATAAAACAAAGATTTTCTAAAATTAAAAGATTCTTTCTTCCAAAGAGAAAGGGGAGAAAAAAGCCAGTTCATTGAAACCATTTAAGAATATTTATTTCCATTTATGCTTTGTTTTCAAAGTTGTATAAAATAGATCTCTGCTAAAATAATTGAAAGTGAGCTTGCTGACAAAAGTACACCTCAGAAAGAAAAGAAAACAGTGGCATTGTCATTAGTCCTTTCCTGTTTCTGCCTAGTAAAAAATAAAAATAAAAAACGTCTGTCTCCATTGTTCTTCTAACATCTTTTTATAATCAGCTTTAATGTTTTCACTGGATATTATGTTACATCTTCTTAAATGACATAATATATCTATCTTTTTTCCTGCAAATCAATCAGGTATAACCTGTGGTTTATGCTTTCAAACTTAAGTTTTCCTTTTCGGAGCATGATTTGTTGTGAAGTCAGTCACTTGAAAGGGCTTCCAGCTTAGTTTTTAAAACGCCCTCTCACCCAGCAAAACTTTCCATACTTGTTAAATCTTATAACCTCCAGTAACCCTTAATACTTTGAGGTGAGGAGGTGACTGATCACTCGCACTTTCCCAAAAGAGTTTCCTGCTCCTACTTGCCTGTAATAATATTTTAATATTTAGCTTAATCTTCTTGCTCACAAATTACAAGCCTATAACCATTACCTAAGGAGTGACACTAGGAAACAAGGGTGTATTATTACTGCACCACTGCCCCTTAATATTTCCAATTTATTCCTTTCATGCTGGTCCTTTCCAAGAGGCCTCATTTATTCTTAAATTCTAGGAGCACAGGAGCTAAGAAAAGCTCTGTTGTGTGTCAGACAGCTCCAGATCTGGTGATCATAGGGAAGGGGAAATCAAATGGAGCCATCCATTAACGGGTCAGTCCAGAGTCATTATGAAACCCCTACCTCTTCAAATGACCGATGGGCCTTTTGTCCTTTCTTGGGCCTGGGCCTCTCAGACTGCAGGCTGTTTGCATTCAGTCAACACTTCAATTTTATAGGCCTGTGGAGCCAAAGATTACAAGACTTTTGAACTCCAGGCTGCCTTCTGTCTGGCTACACCCCCTGTTTCTGGAGCCCAAATCTTTTTTAACAACTCTACAAAAACAAGCAATTAGGATAAGGTCTGTTAATCCTTTCCTTTCGACCTGGAGGTAACTATGTATTCAGAACCAACCAGTGGGGAAGCAGAAAGAGTACTACCAATGCCTGCAGCTATTTAGAGAGGGATCCAAATGTGCTTCAAGGGAGTGCCCAGGACTGATACAGGTCCCATAAAAAAGTTCTACTATTGTTTCATGGGAAGTTAGGCTAGATTTTTAAGGAAACAAAGAAATGCAAAAATTAAAAGTGAAAAGAAAAAGTGAAGGAGACTTATGTACTGGAGCATTCATTGATCTGGTAATTGTCTTCCTCCACTGGGTAACAGCACATCTGGTTTCTCCATGTACAAAAGCACATACCTCTTTTCTTTTCTCAACTCACACTGTTAATGAACTCTAGTCCATTAACAGCTATGAAATTTTGTCTAGGCAATTTATATTAAATTAAGAACACAGCCTTTTTAGTTACTCAAAATAAATGATAAATAGTACAGGAAAAATGTATAATGTTCCTTTACTTTTAAAACTGCATTTTATGTTGAATCTAAATTAGTAATATATAAGTGATAATAGTAGCTAACAAAATCATAATTAATTAATAATTAGCGATATACAATCAGCAAAGGGTCATCAGAGAAAGAAAAGAATTTTTTTATTCCTGCCAACAAATATTTATCTATAAAATATGTCAGTGGTCATTTCTATACTAATCTGGCATCTTTTCAAACAATTCGTAGTTTTTCTATAAAGATTTTACATGGATATGCCAACTACAGACTTCTTGGACCATAAGCATCATAAATTGTAGCAGGGCTACCACTCTCACCAAGAGAACAGGGAGTTCCCGATTTAGTAATGGATTGTGTTTCAAAACCTCATTTTTTAAGCATTTGGAATGCAGAATGCAATTTCCCATAGAAACATTGTTATGACTATTCTCTCCAGTGGCTCTGCCTAATAGCTCTTCACTCACACTCCATGATGTCCTAACTGACTTGGCTCATGTAGTTCCCTCCTCCTAGAATGCCCTCTACTCCTCCTTTTCCCATATCCAAGGCCAACTCATCTCCCTTACAACTAACTCAAATGCTAATCCATCAAGACTCCCAACAGATAAACCTATCACTGGATCCAAAGAACTCCTAAAATGTTCTTCATGTTCCTTCCGTCGTGGACATTTCAGTCATTTCCCTCTAATATTAATCCTACCCCCTCTAACCTGTGGTAACAACCACAAGGTTTCAGTATCTTCTGGAGTAAGGTCGATGCCAATGAAGATAATCCCATCTCTTTTGATTTAGTCATTGGTCCAGATAATCTAGACCTTAACCAATAGGCATTTAATAGTTTCCTGGCCACATAGGCTCTCAGGGGAGGTCAAATCAGCACAAAATCTTAGGACATATGACCAATGATTGTGGGAGGGAATTTCTCTTCTTAGATTTAAAAGTTAGGGATTATATGCCTCACACTGCTGTGGGCAGACATTTTATCCATTAAGGAAGCCATTTTGAGGATAACATTGACCCCAGAGGAGGGCAGTACTGAGGGGTTCATAGAGGAATGAACCCAGAGCCCTAGAGATAAGAGAATAGATTATGATATGATAATATTACAAATGGAAGTGTAAGGCAAACTTTTTTAATAAAAAGTGATCATATTTAAATGAGATCATTGTATGTCAGATCTTTGTATAGGAAATAAAGAACATTGGGGTTGTCAGAATCATTATCACCATTATTAGTTTTAATAGTAGTTATTTTTATGCTATTCTCATCTGGTAAGCTTTGTTTACATAATTTCTCTATCATAATTAGGAATATTTCCCTAAGGAGTACTCTGTCCCAAACAATCTTCTAAGGTTGCTCTATTCCTATTGGTTTTTGTTGCAAAACAAATCACTCCAAAACTGAATGGCTTAAGCTTTTCATGACCCAAGAGACTTTGGATCCATCAATTCCAGCACTGTTTCTGTAGTCCTTCTAATCCTTATGACCCCTGTTCCACGAGCCTGGTCCTCCTATGCCCCAGGAGCTGCCTCAATCCTGAGCCATGTGTGATGTGCCCAGACATGCCCTGCTTACTGCTGGCTGTGATTCTGAAAGCCTACAGCTGCTAGAGACAACTCTGTCCCAGCAGATGTGGGAGCAATAGTGAGGAACTTAGAAAATCTGGCCAAAATGTGCAATTCCTTATTAGATCTCCATCTACAATCAACAGTATAATAGCAGAGGGTATTTCTTGGTGAATTTTTATGCACCAATATCTGTTGAAAGTATAATGGAATATTTATTTTCTCAAGACATTGCTGTGATTAGACCTAGTATTGTAAATCACCTATGAACCCAGGAAGTAAAAGAGTATAAAGGAATTTTCCTGGTCTCACTTGAAGAAAACTTATATCCCAAGAAGAAAATGTAAAAAGATTCAGCAGATTGCATCTTTATTCTTAATTATCTCTTACATGAGCACCATTAATTTAGTTTACAAATTTGACCTTTATCCATTTAGGAATGTGGTGCAGGTGCCATTTGAATTTTTGATAGTATTTTTAGCTGTGATTCCCTCTGCAGTGAGAGGGTTGTGAAACAGCTTCTTAGAGCTGTTCTATAAATCCGTGGTACCAGCATACTGTCTTGATTTAATTTTTATTTTTTAAAATATTTTATTTTTTATTGATTAAATTTCTTTACCAATGAGGACTTTTTGCTTTATCACAACAATTTCAGGAGTTTTTTGTCAGGCAGCAATATCAATAACACAATTTAGTAAAGCAAAATTTATAAAAACTGCCTTAAATTGCTAGCTAGTCATTCAGATTCTTTTAAGCATGCAAAGATGGACTTTTGAAAAATTGCTGTAGCATATAAAACTTGAATGGAATAGTAAATGTGGTATTTTAAACAAACATGCCAAAAAGTAGATATTAAGTGGCATATAGCACCAATGATTTCTTATTTCTCTTAGTTCTGGTCTGAGGCAACTTGACACAAACCAAAGATCTAAGACAGCCTCACTCATACACCTAAGACCTCAGCCAGAAACACTGAGATGGTTGGTCTCTCTCCACATGGTTTCTTATTCTCTATAAGCCAGTTTAGGTTGCTTCAAAAGGTGGTCTCCAGGTTCCCAGCAGCAAAGGAGCAAATCTGAATGTGCAAGTACTCCTCAAATATCTTCTGTGTTATGTTTGCTAATGTCTCATGGGGCAAAAAGTAAGCCACATGGTCAAACCCAAATACAAGGAGTAGAGAAATAAACTCACCTGTTTAGTGCAGAAGTGGCAAGCCACATGGTAAAGGGGCATTTGTATAGGAATGGAAGGAATGGTCATAGCCTTCTTTGCAAAATATCTACTTAGCTACTGCTCTGGCTACCATAAAAACTGAGACAAGCATTCCCAGCTGAGCTCAGCACAAATTGCTGACTCACACAATGGTGAGCAAACCAATAATTGCCATTTAGGCCACTAACTTTTGGGGCCATTTGTTCTACTGCCAAAGCTAACTGAAACAACTTCTGAACCCATATGGTAGGTAAAAGTTCCAAAATTTTCTCAGTTTCCTTTATAAAACTTATCTTTTTTTAATGCTGAAGAATTTTAAATTAGAGACATCACGTGACTTTCCCCCACAATTTCCAACAGCAGGATGAATAACAAAGGGTTATTCCCACATGAAAACCAAGTATAAATTAGAAATTCTACTTGGAAATTGGGGCATGCCTCTCTTGCCCCATTCACATCCTACTCACCAATGAAGAGAAGGAAGAGAGTTTTTACAGAACAATCACAAAAACAAAACACATGTTTGGCTTAGAAATTTTGTAGGAGAAACTATGCCTTGACAGACACCAGCACCTGATATTGGACTTCCCAGCCTCCAGAACTGTGAACCAATACATTTTCATTCTTTGTAAATTACTAATTGCCAGGTATTCTGTTATAGCAGCACAAAACAGACCAAGACATGCCTTCATCCTGAATATGACATAGTAGTGCCAAACCATAAGCTATTCATTTTCTTATAAAAGTGCTCAGAATTCATAGGAAGGGTTGAAGGGCAAAGAAAATGCAGGGAAACAAGAGAAGTTGGCAACTCTGTTCCTACTTTGAATTTTTTTCTTTTCTTCTTTTTATTTTATTTTATTTATTTTTTCTTTTTTTAAAGATGGGGTTTCACCATGATGGCCAGGCTGGTCTTGAACTCCTGACCACAGGTGATCCACCCACCTCAGCCTCCCAAAGTGCTAGGATTACAGGCGTGAGCCACCACGCCCGGCCTTTTTATTTTTATCTTTATTTTTTTTCTCCTACTTTGAATTTTAAAAGAAAACATTTCTACTTTCCCTGCTTGCCATGACTCAAACTGCATTTCCAAACTAGATCTTCATCAGAATGTAGCAGAATAAGTGCCAATACAGATTCTAGCACACCTGGTTTCTAGTTTTGTTATCAACTCGCTGCTTGTCCTCAAACAAGTCCTTTGATCCCTCTGGGTCTGTGACTTCTCAGCTAATGAACCGAAAGGGTCAGACTAGCTGACTTTTCTAAATGTTGGTCTTCTAGAAGTTAAATGAAATAACTGTCCAAACTTTGTACCAAGTACTCTCAGAGAGCTGGTCAGTGTAGAATTGTGGCCAAAAGAGTGAACTTTGTTATCAAAAGCTGGACCTGAAAATGGTCCAGCTCAGAACTAACTAGCTGTAATATCTTGGGCAGGTGTCTTAAATTCTCAGTCTCAGTTTTCTCATCTGTAAAATGAGAACAACAACTGTATTAGGATATATGAATTATGAGATAATTTATAACATATGTTCAGCATTTGCATGGCACATTAGCAAGTGCTCAGAAAATGTGTCTTGTTGTTGTCAACAAGAACCTAAACCATGTCTGTTAATCTCGTCCATACTGTCATAAAGTATGTAAGTCAGGTCACATGTTCAACAAAGAGATCCTAAAGTTATTCCCCTCACATTTGCTTGGACCCCAGCTCTGCTTAAATGTTCTGGGAACAAAGCAGAACTTAAACATCCAAACACAACAGAACATTCCAGATTCACTGCTCTCCCTGCCCAAGCTGTTTCATTTCCCCTCTTTAAACTCTTGATTTCCAGCCCAAGGAAGAAAAAGTTTCAAAACCTGGGCTTAAAAGAGACAGAGACAAAAAACAGGCCATATAGATGAACTGGTTTCTTCTCCACTTTGTGAAGGAAGTCTAGCCCCCACTCAGAGCAAAGAATGTCTTCCAGGCATTGATTGAAACAGGATACTTGGTTTAACCAGCAATTCTGGTCTTTCTATCTTTTTCCCTCATGTACAAATTATCAAAGAAGCAAATGATGCCTAAGACATTGAGATATTTTTATTTTCCACCTCAAAACAACTGTATCCATTCACAAAATGAGAAGTGATTGAGAGCATATTTAGGCAGAAAGACTGCCTCTCAGTCTTTCAGGGTCCCCATTATTATTGCTAAAGATAATAACAAAACAATAATAATAATGCAGGGGTTATAGGATAAGAGGAACTCTCATCACCCTAAGCCAGTAGACCCAAGAAAGAATGTATACAGAGGCAGGGCCAGGGCAGGAGAACAAATGAATGCCCACATATCAAATGAATAATTTGAAGTTAGGGAAAGAGGTGAACAAATGGCTAAATAACATATATTCTATTCTCCTGCTCTGATAACTATACCTTCTTAATAACAAGAAAGGTCAAGTTCAAATTCAGTCTCTTTGGACACCTCAGAATTCCTCACTGGAACACGGTGACACGGGGAGACCACTCCCTGATCTTTGCCCTCTGTCTCCCCACTTCCATCTCTCCTACATCCATCCCACACCACAAGCAGCCTCAAGGGCACAACTGGGGGTAGTTCGGCCAGCCCTCGACCATCCTACAGGCTAGAAGTTCTCAAAAGTGGGGAAAATTCAGGAAAGTAATCCACTCAGTATCTGGAATTGAGCCTGGGAGTTCCAGTGTCCTTGGTATCTGGAACATGATCTCAGAAGAGGAACTGAGCTTCAGATGGGTTTGTCCCCTTGACCTCTCAGGATCTTTGTCCCTTTTATCCCAAGGAAGGTCAGGCCAGGACCCCCTTGAAGATAGAACCCAGGGCAGGGGCACCTCTTGTTCTGGTCTCAGGGCACCACTGAATAAACCACAGCCTTTTCCCCTGAATCATCCCAGATCTTCGTCCCAGAGGACTGTGAGATCCCTCTGCACCCCTTCACACTCAGACAGATGGCCCGTAGAAGTTCTCTGTGCTGTAACTACTTTTAGGTGACAACTGTCCTCCCACAACCTTAGCCATAAATCACTAACAAATGTCAGGCAACCAACTTCTTTCTAATGTCTCATTCCTGACATTATTCTATAGTCTGAAACCAAAGCCCAAGTTTCTCATTTTCTCCAAATTTGGAGAGCATGTCTTTTTTTGTTTGACATTTTATCCTGCCCCTGGGTGCTTACTCTTTCATCTTCCCCCCAATAAAAAAACAGATGCTGATGATGATAGACAGACACATACATACGTACATACATACATACATACCATATGCATAAAATGACCATCCTAAACTCATTACTCCTCCCCATTTCCCATAAAAAATCAGTTCTAACTCCCAGTTCCCCTTCTTGATTAATAATTACTCATACCCAACTTTGTATCTTTATTCCTGGGCCCTGGTTATTTCCTGATTTTATAAATATTCCCTTTTCTTTGATATTATCCCTGCCACTAGCCCTAAGACTAAAATCAACTCAAGCAAAATCACCAGTGTTATCATTATCAGCTGTTATCTGTACCTCATGCACTTCTCACCTGCTTTCTCTCTTTCACTTAGAATTATATGTTGTCTCTCCTTTGTCTGTTTCGCTCATACTTCTCTGTGCTTTCTGATATAACCCTCCTCTGTTCTAAGCAGAATTTGTTAGACATTCTTCTCAACCAGAATTTGTTAAGAGCCTTCTTCCTTACAGGCAGTGTGAATTGTCACCAGGCCAACGCATAGGGACTTGCCTCGGGCCCCAGGATTATTTCTCTCTTGCAATCATCCTTTTATTATCTCCTACCCCGAGGCAAGGTTAGTTCTAGAAAGAGGGGGTGAGCAATAGGGCAAGCTTCATGGCTGTGCAGCCTGTGCTTCATGCACCATCAGTTTACTGTACTGTTGTGATGTCACTGTCCTACAGTTCATAATAATTCTGTCTTTGAGCCTTGGTTTTTTAATCAAAGAACAATGGGATAACGTGGCATGTGAATGAGCAAAGCAGAGACCCACACTATGCGTGCCCACTATTTATTACTGTTCCATTCACACAGAGCATTTGCAATGCCCCATAAGCCCAGAATTCTAGTGAGTCTACAGTGTTTGGGAGATCAAGACATAAAGCGAATACAAGGCAAGCGTGTTACATCTATGACTGAGTAAATGTGGGTGCTGACTATACTTTACATTCTAACCAGAACTTGCTTCTAATGTAGAAAGAAAGCAATGGCATTCTAAGAAGCCCAAACAACCAAGGAAACTCATCATATCTTTTGTTACTTTTAGTACATTCCTGATATTAGCCAACCACTTATCCTGAAAATGATCATATAGAAAAAATGAAACCAATAGTTCCTTTTCCTTTAGTTCTTCCTCACTCATCAGTAAGCACAAGATAATGTTGGTAGAATGCTGCATAGCATTAAATAAAAACAATTGAATTAATTTGTGTGTGATTTCCTCTGTTCTGGTAAGAACAACTACAAATGCATGTATGAACTACAAAACATGTATGTATAATCAATTCTGCATACAAGTACAAGGCTCCTATAGTTGCATTTAACACTGGCATTGCACAATATAAAGATGAATGAATAGTAAAATTCATGCCAATAATTTTAAATGTGAATGCTTCTTTCCTTAGAATTATATCAAATAGCACATTTAAAACACCATTACAAGTTGAGAGCCGGCTGCAGAAGGATGGAAAAAGTCTTATATTTTAGGACCTTCAACTATACCCTTTTTTTCCTGCAATTTCAACAAGAGGCCCCACATTTTCTTTTTGTACTGGGCCATGCAAGGTAGCCATTCCCGGTGAACAATGAAAAGAGATTGAGTGGGATGGTGGCTGGGATAGAAGGGGTCAGAGCTGGGCCACAACCCAGCAGGGTGCAGACATTTGTCTAAATGCCCTTTCAGACACCAGCACCCCATACCCAAACCCCTCAAGTGGTATTCTATCTCACTCAGATTTAACACCTAAATTCTCACTGTGACTCTATCCCACCAACACTCCCCTGCCCACCTCTCTGATCTCCTCTCCCACCTCTCACCTCCTTCCTCAGCTCCAGCCAGGCTATCTTAATTGCGTTTCTTCTAACATGACAAGTATGCCACCCTGGGACCTTTGCACATGCCATTGCCCCTCCCTAGAGCTGCTTTGTCCACAAATATCTGGAGCACCTACTTCCTCAATTCCTCAGGTATCTCATCAAATGACACTGTTACAGAGAGGTATTTCTTGATGACCTTAGATAGACAAGCAATACTTTACTCATCTTTCTTTAATTCTTCCTCAGCACTTTCACCACCAAACTTATCATATATGATTTGTTTCTATCTTTATTCTTGGTCTCTTCCACCAGAACATAAGCTCCATGAGGGTGGGGGCTTTCTCAGTTTTATTCACTGCTATATACTCAAAGTAGGACAGTGTAAATATTTGTTAAATGAATGAAGCTATACACTTCCTAAAGTATGAAGTCATTTAGATTGAGATAAGAAAAGCCTATTTAATATGGAGGCATAAAGCTGGAGGAGCTTTCCTATTACAAAATAATCTCTAACTTGGATCCACAAATGGTGCCTGATGTCCCAAGTCAGGAAGCATTCTGTTTAAGGAAATGCATCCAAATAGGGCGCCAAAAAGCCTGGGGCTGGGAGGGAGGAAGTGGCCCCTGCTTTTAATGAGCTGTGCAATCATAGGCAATAACTAGAACCTACTAAAAGCTCAGGTTATTCAGCTATAAAATGAACATGATTTAATAATACCTGTCCTTCTTATCTCACAAGTTTCTATGTGTGATAAACGAGAGAGTAAACATAAACATCATTTTGCAAAGCTGAAATGTTAAAGAAATGCTAGGGAATCCTATTTGCCCTGCTAATTAAGGAAACAGTGGGTGGCGGGGAGGGGGAGGCCTGGTGGAGGGGAAAACAGGGCTGTTGGGCCATTTAGCTGAGACTGGTATTTCCAGAGAATGGAATGAAAGAAGCAATGCAGAACAGCAGATGCGGGTTCCTGTTGATCTTTCACAGGGTGACCCCCATACATCTCCCATTTGACATGAATGTCACCGAGCCCAATTAGAATTAGCCTTTCACATAACATTCAAATTCCTGGACTTCCGAGGACAGCCATATAAGGGAGGAACAGCCACAGCAGATAAGAGGAGAGGAATGAAGAGGCAAAAGGTTACAGAAAAAAATGGAGATTTTGACATTCCCCCACACAAAGGACAAGATGTCTCAACAAATCCTAGAATTTTGGAAAAGATTTGACTAAAGACTATTTATCCAAGTGGCAGTCCCTTCTTTTTCCCAGAATTTCTCTGTGTGGTGGAGTATTTATTATTATTATTATTTGTTTTTATTTCCAGACTGCATTTTTATGTGTTTGGTTTTTATTTGTTTTGTCTTCTATTCATTGAATTTTTCATTTCCTTTGGCTCCGCTCACTATGCAAGCTGACGTATATACCGAGCACCAAAGCCACTCTGTGCCCCCCAACTTAGCCTAGACACAGAGCAGAACTCTTCATGTCAGGGTGTTCACCTCCACTAGAATATATTTTTTAAATTCATTTTCATGCTAACAATGCCCCTGCAAAGATGGTGAGGTGTAGAAAATCAAATTGCACGTGATTTTAAATCAGGAAACTGAAGCATTTTTAAGGTTCCCTAAGATGCTTTAAACGAGGCTTTTTGCTAATCTCAGGGCTCCAGATCACTTAAGCAGAACATTTAAAAAAAAAAAAAATGCTTTAACGTGTACCAAAGAAGGGAGGTAGAAGAAACTGTCAAAAGTGGGCAGCCTGACAGCTCTCCTGACAAGGGAACCCCTGCACTCTATTTTTAAACCGACCTGTGTAATTTAGGAGAGAAGTCACCATGTCTCCTGATAAAGCTTTTGGAGGCAACTAGTGGATAAGTTTGCAGTGCTGGAAATGGCAGTGCCACCCGCACTTAGAAGGCAGAGCTGCAAGATTCTGCCTTTTCGTAGAACTGAAAAGAAAAAGAAAAAAAAAAACAAAAACACCAAAAAGTGTGCATTTCCTGAGTAAAATGGAAGCAACCTCTAAAAGAGAAAATGCAAAGGCCCCCGTATCTTCTGAAACAGGTGTGAGTACCACCTTATTGGTGTCAGTAACAAAGAAGAAAGGTTAGTGATGTAAAGCTTAAGCAAGTGGCATGGAGTAGAGAAATATTGGTCATGAACATAAATAAATATGGTTGTTTAATGTAATTCCATCAAGAGAGATGGCACAAACGTGATCGTTTCGACAGTGCCTCCCATACTCCAATAACTGGTCCTTAGAAGGATGGTGAAGATTGAGATTCATCTCCACAAAGAAGACACAAAATAATTTGGCACAGGGATGTATAATCTGAGTTATTTAACCTCTCTAAATTGTGATTTTCCTCTTCTTTAAAATGGACTGTAGCATTGCACTTTGCAGGATTACTGTTAGAGTTAAATAACAGCACAGAGTAAGCAACACTTAAAAACACAGGGAAAAAAACTCACGCCCTGAGCATCTGCCAGACCTTGAACTGGTTGGAAGTGTTCTCAGTATGAGGAATCAGAAGGGGTTTTCTTGGGGGCACCACATTATTCTTCTTTGGCAATCAAATAAATGACCCAGCTGCCTCCTCAAGCTTCTGGTTAGACTGATGCCTGGTCCTGAATTAAGATCTGACAATGACCAGTCAGTACCTCCCCCTCAACACTCACCATACACATACACACACACTCTCTCTCTCACACCCCAGGCCACAGCCAAGAGCACACGCTGTGCCAGTGCCCAGCCTTGGGCGACCGACCCTGACATGGGCCCCGAAAGGCAATTGTTTGACTGAATGGAGCCTCTTATTAAAAATTAATTTCTGTCAAACCCAATTGCATATGAACACAGCCTCATTGTGTGATCACTACTGTGATTTCTGGAAACAAACATAAGCCCTACTGTTGCCAAAAGCAAGGGGCAGTTTAGGACAGTTCTGAGTCTTGATCTACAAATGCAGCCAGCAGATTCCCCGAGGCTCACAAAGGCATTTGTCCCCTGGAGGACAGAGACCAGCTCCATTCTCCCCTACCGTTCCTCCACGCCCCACACCCACTCCCTGGGACATAGTTATAGAGACCACAGAGCTTGCTCCTTAATGCAAACACAATACAGGTTCTGCCACTTCTAAGGGAGTGTGCTTAGGGTTTCTCCTCTGTAAGGATAAAATAATGATAACGCCTGTAGTCCCAGCTACTCAGGAGGCTGAGGCAGGGGAATCGCTTGATCCCGGGGGGTGGAGGCTGCAGTGAGCTGAGATCAGACAGCCTGGTGACAGAGCAAGATTCCATCTCAAAAAAAAAAAAAAAAAGATAACATCACTACCTAACCCTCCGGGTCAACGTGGGAGAAATGAGATAATATAAGTGAAAGCATCTGGAATACAGAAAGCAGGTGCTCAATAAACACCTGTCCTCTTCCCACAACACCCTGGCCTGGGTATTCCTGTACCGGAATATTGCCCTCCACAGCGTTTCTTCTAAATTTAGAGCACCAAATGGGGATAGGAGTCATTTTCTTGATAGCAATGAGTTGAAGAAAACAGAGATCTGAGGTTAAAATACTCTAGACCAAATTTATGTATCCAAGACACTTCTAGTAAAATTTGATTTTTCTCTTCTACATAAATGATTTCTTCTACTTCTGTGTCATGAGAGGAAGGAGAAGTAAGAGTTAAAGGTGGAAAGTTCATCGTGTCCTCCTCTTCTCCCTACTTTGCATATTTTCAACTTTTTTTTTTTAGACAGAGTCTTGCTCTGTCGCCCAGGCTGGAGCGCAGTGGCTCGATCTCTGCTCACTGCAGCCTCCGCCTCCTGGGTTCCAGTGATTCTCCTGCCTCAGCCTTTTGAGTAGCTGGGACTACAGGCACCCGCCACCATGCCCGGCTAATTTTTTGTATTTTTAGTAGAGATGGAGTTTCACCGCGTTAGCCAAGATGGTCTCGATCTCCTTAACTCGTGATCCGCCAACCTCGGCCTCCCAAAGTGCTGGTATTACAGGCATGAACCACCGCACCCAGCCTCAACATTTTTACCATTAAAAAATTGGACCTGACAGTGCATGATCTTCTAATGTGGTACACAGATGGCTAACTTTTAAAATGAGTGCTACCGTACTGACAGAGAAAGAATAAAAATAGTAACCATGTCCAATGAGATGAGGGTAGCAAGTCTGAAAGAGGGCAGTCAAGCAATAGGGATCAGTGTAAAATGTGGGAGGCTGTTGACGCAGTCATTCCATTTTTAGGAATTATCGAAAGGAAATAATTAAAGAAGCAGAAACCAATGATTTTGATGATACTATTGCTGATCATAGTGAATGATTACAAAGAAGCTAAATATTCTAAAATAGGAAGTTGATTATATAAATTATTAGACATTCATACAATAGAAAATAATGTAATAAAGTTGTTTTTAAAGATGAGGTAAAGCTGTGCTAGTTAAATGGGAAGATGTTCCTTAAATTGTTGAAGTTTGGGGGGAAAACATATGAATATAATCCTGCTTATATAAAAATATAAAAATATATATTCCTACGTATTTGTGTAAGCATTTTTTAAATCCAAAATATGCTTTGTCGAACTTTTGAGTGGTTATCTCTGGTAGGAGGATTATAAGAGTACTTTTTTTTTTGAGACAGAGTTTCACTCTGTCTTCCAGGCTGGAGTGCAGTGGCGTGAATCGGCTCACTGCAACCTCCACTTCCTGGGTTCAAGCAATTCTCCTGCCTCAACCTCCCGAGTAGTTGAGATTACAGGCGTGTGCCACCATGCCTGGCTAACTTCATATTTTTAGTAGAGACAGGGTTTCACCATGTTGGCCAGGCTGGTCTCGAACTCCTGACCTCAGGTGATCCACCTGCCTCGGCCTCCTAAAGTGCCAGGATTACAGGAGTGATATGAGTACTTTTTAAAAATATTTTATAGAGCTGGGCGCAGTGGCTCATGCCTATAATCCCAGCAGTTTGGGAGGCTGAGACAGGTGGATCACAAGGTCAGGAGATTGAGACCATCCTGGCTAACATGGTGAAACCCAGTCTCTACTAAAAATACAAAAAGTTAGCTGGACGTGGTGGTACGCACCTGTAGTCCCAGCTACTCTAAAGGCTGAGGCAGAAGAATCACTTGAACCCGGGAGGCAGAGGTTGCAGTGACTTAGCACCACTGCACTCCAGCCTGGGTGACAGAGCAAGACTCTGCCTCAAAAATAAATAAAAAAATAAATAAAATATATTTTATAAATGTAGACATGGTATGAATTTTGTAACTTGAACCTCTACACATTTATAATCACCCAAACAAATTTTTAAAGCATGTTACAAAGTTTAATCTTTCTCATCTACAAAATTTTTAAAAATTGGGAGTATATAACTAATAATAGAATTTCAAAATATACAAAACAAAGCTTGACGAAATTAAAGGAAAAGATAGACAATTCAACAATAGAAGCTATAGATTTAAACATCCCCTCTTTGCAATTCACAGACCAACTAGACAAGATGTCAGTAAAAGTATGTAAGATCTATACACTATCAACTAATTGCAACTGGTTGACATTTATATAACACTGTACCCAACAACTACAGAATACATAATCTTTTCAAGTGCTCATGATATGTTCACTGAGATAAACCATATGATAGGCCATAAAACAAGTTTCAGTTATTTAAAAATATTGAAATTATACAGAGTTTGCTCGTGGCCACGGAAATCAATAATTAAATGTTTAGAAGAATCCTAAATGTTTAGAAAGCAAATAATGCACTTCTCAATGATCCATAGGGCCAAAAAGAAGTTACAAGGGAAATTAGAAAATATTTTGAGCTGAATAATAATGAAAATGTAACATCAAACTTTGTGGATGCAGCTAAAGCGGTGATTAAAGGGAAATGTATACCTTTGAACGCTTACCTTAAAAACAAAAAAAGAAAAGAAAAGAAAGGTCTAAGATTAAGTACACGAGCTTCCCACATTACAAGCTAGAAAGAGAGCAAAGAAAATCGAAAGTGGAAGGAAGAAAATGTTCAAATAAGAGCCGAAACCAAAGAAATGGTAAGCAAACAAAGTTAAAATTAGTGTAAGAAAAGAGTTCAGAGGATCTTTAAGATCTCTTTCTCCAAAAAGTTCTGTAATTTTAAGTGCATTCAGCATATCGGATTCCTAAAGACTTTCTTCCTATCTCTGGGTGAGAAACAAATGTTTATTTAGCAAATATATGTTTATTTGCTTGTTTATTTTAGGCAAAATCCTATATAAAACATATAGCATTTGTACCCCAGAAAATCAGCAAGTACAGCAGGCCATCCATATTCTGAAGTTCCTCATCCATTGATTCAACCAACCATGAATCAAATATATTTAGTAGAAAAATATTAAAAATGGCCAAGCATGGTGGTTCACACCTGTAATCCCAGCACTTTGGGAGGCCAAGGTATATGGATTGCTTGAGCCCTGGAGTTCCAGACCAGCCTGGGCAGCATGGCAAAATCTTGTCTCTACAAAAAATACATAAATTAGTCGGGTGTGGTGGCATGTGCCTGTAGTCCCAGTTACTCAGGAGGCTGAGATGGGAAGATCACCTCACCCTGGGGAGGTCGAGGCTGCAGTGAGCTGTGATTGCACCACTGCACTCTAGCCAAGGCAAGGCAACAGAGTACAACCCTGTCAAAAAAAAAAGTAAATAAGATAAAAATATAGCATAACAGCTGGGCACAGTGGCTCACACCTGTAATCCCAGCACTTTGGGATGCCAAGGCTGGCAGATCACGAGGTCAAGAGATTGAGACCATCCTGGCCAACATGGTGAAACCCTTCTCTGCTAAAAATACAAAAATTATCTGGGCATGGTGGCACGTACCTGTAGTCCCAGTTACTTGGGAGGCTGAGGCAGGAGAATCGCTTGAACCCAGTAGACAAAGATTGCAGTGAGCCAAGATCATGCCACTGCACTCCAACCTGGAGACAAAGCGAGATTGTCAAAAAAAAAAAAAAAAAAAAAAAAGAAAAAGAACAGAAAACCAAACACCGAATGTTCTCACTCATAAGTGGGTGTTAAACAGTGAGAACACATGGACACAGGGAGGGGAACATCACACACCGGGGCCTGCTGCAGGGTTGAGGGGGGACTAGGGGAGGGATAGCATGTGGTGGGGGGATTGGGGAGGGATAACATTAGGAGAAATACCTAATGTAGATGATGGAGGAATGGATGCAACAAACCACCAAGGCGTGTGTATACCTATGTAACAAACCTGCACAATCTGCACATGCACCCCTGAACTTAAAGTATAATGAAGAGGAAGAAGGAGGAGGAGGAGAAGGAGGAGGAGGAGGAGGAGGAGGCAGGGAGGAGGACGAGGAAGAGGAGGCAGCAGTGGAGGCAGCCTAACAACTATTTATATAGCATTTACATTGTATTAGGTATAATTAGTAATTTAGAGATGATGTAAAGTATACAGGTGAATGTGCATAGGTTATATACAAATACTACTCCATTTTATATAAGGGACTTGAGCATCTCCAATTTTTTAGGGAGGTGTCTGAGGGGGGTCCTGGAACCAATTACCCAACAATACTGAAGGATGATTGTATACATTACCTATCTAATGACATGAATGACCTAGACCCTTTACAAATATTCACTTTACAAATACTTATTAAGAGCCTAGAAGCTGGGCATGGTAGCTCACACCTTGTAATCCCACCACTTTGGAGGCTGAGGTGAGAGTATTGCTTGAGCCCTGAAGCTTAAGACCAGCCTGGACAACATGTTGAGATGCTGTCTCTACAAAAATTACAAAAATTAGCCAGACATGGTGGCGCATACTTGTGGTCCCAGCTACTCAGGAGGCTAAGGTGGGAGGATCACTGGAACCTGGGAGGTCAAGCCTGCAGTGAGGTGAGATCATGCCACTGCACTCCAACCTGGGTGACAAAGTGAGACCCTGACCCCATCCCCTCCCCCACAAAAAAAAAGAAGAAGAAGAGTCTACCAAGTAGAGGGCACTGAGCATTCTACATGCATTTCATTAATATGCACAATGCTTCTATTTGTTCATGCATTCTACAGATATTTATTGAGTATTTGATATGTGCCAGACACCATCCTAGGTGAGGGGTCAACATTAGTAATTATAAGCTAGGTACTACTGCTCCTATTTTATAGCTGAGAAAACTGAGTTTCAGAAAAGTAAAGAAACTAGCTCAGCAACACAGAGTATTGTTAAGCAAAAATGTCCAACCTATCTTAAAGCCTAGTTTTTAACAACTATACTACATAAAAGGACACTAAGCCACAAAGATGAAGGGACAGAGTTGAGCCAACATTTATAATAGAATATGAGCCGCTATACAATAGCAACAAAGACAAATTGCCATGGGACCACGTTGAATCAACTCCTAACCTTTTCAAAGAATTCAGAAAGCTTCCGAGAAGAGGTGACTTTTGAGCTGAGACTTGAAGAACAATTTTTCAAGAACGGTGGCAAACACATCATCACATTTAAAGTGCACAATAACCCTGGAAAAATTAGCATATGCTTCTTTCACAGAAGAGAAAACTGAGGTCAAGAGAGATGAAGGACCTTGCTCAGAATCAGACAGTTACTATGCCAAGGTCCGTGCCAAGCATTTCACAGCCATTGGTCTCCTGACAATCCTGAGGTTTAGGCAGCACCACCACTAACATTGCTGCCACCTGGTCTTGCCTAGGTCTTGGCAATAGCTTGTGCATTAGTGGTGAAGCTGGAATGTACACCCAATTCAGCCTTACTCCTAGGCTCAGTAGATTCTGTAAAAGTTTTCTTGCTTATGAATCCAAGTCCTGGGTTCTAAACGGAAGAATGACCTTAGGAAAGAAAGAGATAAAATTAATTTATTTAGGCACATGTCAAGAAATCCGATCTGACCAAGCACAGGTGGCTCACGCCTGTAATCCCAGCACTTGGGAGGCCAAGGCAGACAAATCACTGGAGCTCAGGAGTTCAAGACCAGCCCAGGCAACACGGCGAAACCTCATTTCAACAAAAAATACAAAAACTAGCCAGGTGTGGTGGCACGTCCCTATTGTCCTAACTACTTAGGAGGCTGGAGAAGGAGGGTCACCTGAGCCTGGAAGTTGAGGCTGCAGTGAGCCATGTTCACGCCACTGCACTCCAGCCTAGGTGACAAAGGGAGAACTTGTCTCAAAAAAAAGAAAAAAAGTAAAAAGAAGACAGAAAGAAATTCCTTCTTCCCACCAAAACAAATCTCCAGTGCACCTAAAATAAAATAACAAAACCCTAAAAATGCTGATTATCACTTCAAATTAAGGAAGAGGCTTCAGAACATTTTTTTCAAACCTCACTTCTCCCCACCCATCCCTACAGGTTGATTTATGCGCACTTCTTAAGCTAAGTCAAAGAATTGGCTTAACCCTAGTTTCCCTTGGAAAGTGTGACTCAAGGCTGCCTGAGCTTCCTCTGTCCTTTTGTGACCTCCTGATCACCTGGGAATTCCACTCACTTTGGTTAGGGCCTCTCCAAGCCTTGAATCTACACATCAGTGGGATTTAGTTTTCCTTTTGCTTTAATGGCTCCTCAGAACCTTACTTATGTAGCAATCCCATCCACTTCCTTTCTCCTTTCTCTGGTCATTGTGGGCGATAGCCTACCTCTCCTTCCCATGCAGGCAGGTTCTCAGGGTCAATGGTGATTTATTTATTTACAATTCACCTTATGTTTTGTTTGGTTAGCTTTCATTTATTTATTTATTTTTCTCAGGTAGGGGAAAAGCCATATTGTGCTTTTGTTGCGCTAGGTTACGTCTTTGGGTATCAGTTAGTAATCCTTCCACTTCTCATGTAACCCCCCGCTTTTTTGTATAATTATAGGTTTCGCCTCACCAGACAGTTATACTTTAAATTGCTCTACCTTTAGGCTGAAGAAATCATCTTGAAAATTCAGAATCAATACAAGAATCATGCTACTAGATTAGTATCACTAAGACTCAACATCTAAAAATGAAATATTTAAATATATATAGATATGTTTTAAAAAGAAAGAAGAGGAACAGAAGAATTAGAAAATGTTTGATTCAACTGGCTCATGTATGCACCTTTCCTATCTGTCCTCCAAGGAGTAAGGGAGAGACTTTGGTAAGAATAACCACCATCGGCAAAAACCCACAATTCTGAAGCACAACCACACAAAATGCAAGGGATATTTGGCATAAAGAAAGTAAACTTCACAGAAATTGCACGTGGCCGTGCAAAGAATTCTACAAATTTAACAAACCACAAAGAATGTATTGACCAAATTTTGTTAGGAGTTTTCAAAAGCCTCTCACATCTCTCAATGGTCTCGAAAGTAAACATATCTCCCACGCTGTACCATCCATTACTATAGTTTTGAGTTTCTGCTCTGAAATGATGCAATCTTCCACTCAGGATGGCTTCCTAAAATGTCTTTCCCAAATGATGGAGAAACAGAATTCAACATCACTTCTTGCATTCCTCAAAGAACATGTCATGCAGGGCTGCACGTTAGTGGCCATCGACCAGGAAATATTTAGTAAACAGAATTTGTTCTCCATTTATTCTGAGTTTACTTTTAGAAGCCACTTATCTCTTTTAGAAGAACTTCCCTTGCCAATCACCTTTTGGAAAAGGCCTGGAAGAGACACTCCCTGAGGACGTGCAGAATCCTAGGTCAACAGCATATGCGGTAGAAATAAATAACTAAACTATCTACATCTTAGGATGGTCCCTTTCCTTCCTAAGACAATCAGTCTTTTCAGAGCAATCGAAACGCATATGCAAATGTGCACACATGGACGTGAGTGTACACACACACACACACACACACTGCAATGTCTCCTCTGGTACATTCTTTGATATATGACCATCATTTCTTCTCTAATAATTGTGATTAAAACACCCAAAATAAGTAATGTCTTTGGCGATGAAAAGGCTCTTAAAATTCATATTGTTCAATGCTCTCATTTTGCAAATGATGAAGCTGAGGTCCAGTATGTTAAATTTATCCCAAAGAATTTATAGACCCCTAGAATTTTCAGATAAGATTCAAATTTCTTCTTTTGAGATCTCTTCGTGGAAAGATCAAAAGCTCTGAGGTCAGCCGAGCCTGGTTTCAAATCTCAGCATTACTGTTTACCACCTGGTGATCCTAGATAATCAGTCACACTAAGCCTTCATTTTCCCATCTACAAAATGGAGATAATAAGAGCTGAAAGGACCCAGAACGTAACACTATGAAGAGTTTTCTTCCAAACACTCGTTATGTGTTTAAAAGCAGGGCCTCCCAAAAGAATTCAACTGTTAAAATCCCCTACCAGGAGTTTTGTAACCAGGAAAGATTGAAATAACCTAAACAGGCATTGTCACAAAACAATCACATCTCCCATCTATTTTCCTACGGGCCTATTTATCTTTCCTACAAGTCATTTGTTTTCCCATAAGTAATTTTCTCCCTCTCTCCTTCACTGATTAAGCCCCAATTCTAAGCATCTCTTTGAGTCATATTTTTCTGTAAATTCCCAAGTACTTATGTGAATAAAATTATATATTTTCTCTTGCTAATCTATCTTTCATGAGTTTAATTTTCAGGCCTCCAAAAGCTAAACTTAAGAGAGTAGAGGAAATAGTTTCCCTCCCCCGAAAAGCTAACGTGTATTAATTACTGACAACGATCAAGACACTGTTCTAATCATACTGAGTATATCAATTCAGTTACTTCCCACCATGTGTTTTTTGTTATTTCTCTTTCAGAGATAAGGAAACTAAGTCATAGAGAGGTTAAACAACTTGCTTAGTGTCAGACAGCTAGTAAGTGATGGAGCCAGAATTTGTACCTAGCAGTTGAGCTCCAGAGCCCTTGTGCTTAACCACTGTGTGAGAGTAACCTTACCTCACAAGAGGATAGTAAAGATGAGATAAGATCATCTGCACATAGCATCCAGCCTGGCACGAAGGAAGGGCTCCATAATTGCAGGTGCCATTTTGACTATTAGTAACCATCTGTCAATGTGCTGTTGATAAAACCAGGGTGTTTCCCATCTCTCATCAAGGGATTAGGGTCTCTCGAAAACTAACCTGTAAGCAATGTAACTAATTTGTGTTTTAACTAGCCACAGCTTAATGGTCAGGGGGGAGGGTGTTGAGGTTGCAGAAAACAGACAAGAACAAGAGAGCCAAAGGATAAAAATCGATCAGAGTTATCCAGCACCATTCAATGGAACCCAACCTTCCAGTAACTTAAAAGTTGTGGTTTTGTCTGTTTTGTTTGTTTTACCCAGAGCAGGAATATTTCTCTCGACTTTAATATAACCTAGATGAGTTATGCCTCAAACTCCCTTGATTTTGATTCCAACCTCATCAGCAACGTTGTGATGGCAAATTCAATTCTATTCTCACCCTGGGAAGAGTAGTCTGTACCATGAGCAATATACCATGAGAAGGATATAAAGCAGATGTTAAGAAGCTGGGCTTTCTAGTCAAACATGCCTGTGAGCAAATATCAGCTTCAACAAGTACCTGGGGAACCTTCAGCAAGTTACTTAAACTCTCTGAGTTTCTGTTTAGGCATCTAAAAGATGGAAATTTGGCCAGGCGCAGTGGCTCACACCTGTAATCCTAGCACTTTGGGAGGTCAAGGCAAGCGGATCACCTGAGGTCAGGAGTTGGAGACCAGCCTAACTAACATGGAGGAAAGCCTGTCTCTACTAAAAATACAAAATTAGCCAGGTGTGGTGGCAGCCTCCTGTAATCCCAGCTACTTGTGAGGCTGAGGCAAGAGAATCGCTTGAACCTGGGAGGCAAAGGTTGCAATGAGCTGAGATTGTACCATTGCATTCCAACCTGGGCAACGAGAGCGAAACTGTCTCAAAAAAAAAAAAGATAGAAATTTAATATCCCTACAAAACCTACCTCAGGATAGTGGAACAAGCCTGATGGCAAATAGCACAATGTATTATTTAACAAACATTCATAAATTGCACCAGGTGCAGTGGCTAACACCTGTAATCCCAGCACTTTGGGAGGCCAAGGCGCGCAGATCACTTGAGGCCAGGAGTTCGAGACCAGCCAGGCCAACATGGTGAAACCCGGTCTCCACTAAAAATGCAAAAATTAGCCCGGCGTGGTGGTACCTGCCTGTAATCCAAGCTATTCAGGAGGCTGAGGCACAATAATTGATTAAACTCAGGAGGCAGAGGCTGCTGTGAGCCGAGACAGCACCATTGCACTCCAGCTGGGTGACAGAGTGAGACTCTGTCTCAAAAAAAAAAAAAAAAAAAACCATAAATTGGCTTTATGATTCATTAGCCTCTTGCAAGAAGCCTTCCATGACCTTTCCCTCCACAAATGGATTAAAAAAAAAAATCCCCTGCTACACTGAATTTTCTGCAGTACTTCTGGATCTCTTTTATGAAAACAGTTAATGTTACACGCTACGTGACAGTTGAAGTGATAACAACAGTGTGAGGTATATACCGTCATTATTTCCATTTTTTAACAGATGGAAAGAGAAAAAAACTTACTAAGATTAAGCGCCTGACCCAAGGTTACACAGGTAGCTGTTGATGAAGCTAATATTTGAATCTGCAAGAGTCTAAATCCAGACACTATGTTCTTTATGCTACTTGTTACTCCATACCTTATAATGATTTATGGTCATGACTGTTTTCATTTCAAGGCTAAAAGGTCAAGATTTGTGTCTAAATTATCTCTTTATGGCCCTCAGAACATTTCCTGAATATAATAGGTTGTCCATGCCTTGCTGAATTAATAAATGAATAGGGGCATACATAATTCCATCCCCCAGAGCTTCATCAATTACAATTTGTTTACATTTTTCTAAGTGCTTTACTTCCATTTTCTCATTGAATCTTCCCAAGTCCATCAGCTAAGTGTGTTATTATTATTCCCACAGCCCAGGTGAATAAACCAAGGCTCAGAGAGACTTGTCTGAAATTGAGATCTACACAGACTAGTCAAGGTCACATGGCTAAGAAGTGACAGATCTGGGTTCACATCCGGGAAGACTGAATCCACTGACTGAGCTTATAAGCACCACTCGTCAGCTGAAAATAGGATCAGAACAGAGATGGCCTCATCAAACCACTGGCATACTTTATGGTCCACTCAGCCAGCATCTCTCAATTTAAAACTTTTAAATGTGAATTGCTTTTGTCAAAGAGTTAGAAGGGACTTAAAAATTTGAAACCTTGGATAGAGATCAGTGGCAATTCCAAAATATCCTTATAGGAAGGGTTTGGGAATAGCAATCTCATTGAAATTGGGGGAAAGGAATAAGAATTTTTGAAATTATCATAAAACTATATTTTCATATGAGGCTCACCATTTTTTCAATCGGATTCTATTATTGTGGGCTGCTGATGGATATTATAAGGGCAGATTAAAGGAGTCACCACTCTTCTGTTGGAGAATATATTAAAAATATGTATTTCATGAATCTGTATGTAACCCAATTATGTTATCATTTTTCAAAAGTGATTTAAACATCAATAAAATGAAAATTCAAATCTATAGATTACACTGATACTTTTTTAACAACTGAAACATCACTGTGACAATAATGAACGTCAGGAAGGTCTCAAAGGGACATGTGAGTGGCCAGTAAATAGTCGTGCTCAGTGCAGTTGGTTGCACAGGAATAGCTGCAGGAAAAGAGAACCCACCTTGTGCTCAGAAGACCAAGGGCTCCAAGTGCAGACGTGATCCAGGAAAAGGATGATGGCATCATTGCCGACCATTCCCTGAAGGGGTCGGCCCAATGTATTGTGGCAGTCACAAAAGCAAGCATCATCAGGAAGGATGTCAAAAACAAAATAGAAAGCACAATCTTATGAGCATTTGCACACACGCACACACATACACACAGAGAGACACCAGAATTCATTGGCTCCAGAAATACTGGGTGTAGTTCCAGCCATCAAACCTCAGAAATGGCATAATGAAACTGGAACTTACTTAAAGGAGGTCCCTTAAAATGATTAGGGTTTGAAAAGAAACCAAACAGACTTTAAAACACTTCAGTCTGGAAAGACAAAACATGAGAGCTGGTGGGTCAGGTTGATAAAAGCACAAAGGGTACTGATAAAGTGAACACAAATTGTGATACCAAATCCCAGCAAAGCAGACGTAGAAGCCCTGGTAAAATTAAAGTACTCTTAGAACTATTTATATTTTCAAGTGCTACTTTATAGGGCAAGTAACAAACTAGAAAAAAATCATAACTCTAAGACAGTGTATAGTTGTGAGTCCATGATAGGTACGGTGCAGTTATACTTACACTATATGTTGAGGCTTTTGATGTCCATCTTTGGAAAGACACCTAGCAAGCTCCCTTTCACACTGTTGTTTTTTGAAGGCCCCCAGAGAGAAGATGCTAGATTAAATATTGGTTTACTACACATGGCAGATCTGGTACTTACCAAACAGGATAATCAAAAGAATCACCTGAGGACCGTTTATAAAAAAAAAACAAAAACAGATTCCCAGGCTTCATTTCCAATGATTCTGACTCAGTAAGTCTGGGGCTTAGCAACCCTAAGAGAAAATCTTTTCCATAGATGAATCAAAGGTATAATCTAATTGGCTGAAACGGAATCATGTCCCACCCTTGAAGCAATCACTGAAACCAGAAAATGAGGCCTTTTTTGGCCTGGACTGGGTCACATACCCTTCCCTATGACGGGAATGGAGTTTTCACCAGAAAAGAAAGTAGATGGCTAACTTTCAGTGCCCCCTACTTCCTGAGAAACAGAATCTCAGTTATATTGGTACAAAAGTAATAGCAGTTTTTGCAATGATTTTAATGGCACAAACCACAATTACTTTTGCACCAACCTAATATTAAGGGAAGCTTGTGCCCAACTAAAAGTCTGTATCCCCAACCTCTCTAGCTATGGCCATGTGGCTAATTCCAGCCATTAAGAACATGGAGTACAAATCAGCTGTAGGATTTCTAGCAGGTGTCTTTAAGAGAATTGACTCTGCAAGGAAGTAAACTCTTTTTTGCTTTTTCTCTTTCCTTCCTTCGGTGACAGAATATGAATATGACTGGACAGGGAATCTCTGTCTTGTGATTTAAGATCAAAGATAGAAGAAGCCTGAGTCTCAAATGATCTCATGAAATTGCCCTACCAGGCTGAAATTTCCCACTCCTGGCTTTTACAGATGAGAATAAACCCTCATGAGTTATGATAATTTTCAGTTTTCTTTCTCTGTTGCAGACTTCTGAACCTAGTCCTCTCTGATACAGTAGAACTCTGTAACTATACGTATCTGGTAAGGGAGACTAGGCAGACAAAAAACACAGTTATTTCTGTACTTTGCAACTTCTCTTTATGTTTTATCTCTCATATCTCTAAGCATCCTGATTTTTTATCTCTGTTATACATCTTGAAAAATATTTTTGCCATGTCTTACAAGGAAGTTTGTCTTTTACTGCTTCCAAAGCTGGGTATAATTCATTACTCCCAACTGTCACATCTTTTCCACATCTATGTGAAAAATTATCCCCTCTTCAAAACTCAGATTAAGATTTAGTTACCAAAAACACTTTTGGCCAGCCCCACTTAAATCTAAATAATCAAAAGTATCTATTCTTTCAACTCAATCTCTGTGACTCTGTTTCCACATTTGTTAAATAGATTCAATGAGTGCATTTCAAATATTTTTAGGCACAAGTTCCACATGAGTCCCCAAGAACTCCATGTAGGGCATGGCCATTTGTGTCATCTTTCTGACTGGTACCCTGTAGAGCTGGGCAGTGTACACCCTGCCTCCAAATGCATCCTGGTCCTTCTCTGAGAAACAAAGTTTGAAAAGCATTGTACTGATATTTTTAATGCATATAATCAGTAAAGGACTAGTATTTAGAGTATCCAAGCACCTCTGATATCAATATAAAAAAAAGAAGTAACACAACTAAAACTTGGTAACAGATTTGAACAGGCACTTCACAAAATAAAATATATTATGGCCAGTGAACACAAGAAAAGGATCCAACCTCATTCGGAATCATAGTAATGGAAATTAGAATCACAATAAACTACCAGTTCACATCTACTAGATTGGTGAAAACTAAAAAGTTTGAACATAACAAGTATTTATAAAAAATTTGGAAGAATATGAAAAGTTAAATACCATTTGTGGGAATATAAATGGGAATGACTCACTTCAAAAACAATTTTAATTGTCTGAAATTGTGGTTCTACGTACACTATGCTTATTCCACTCCTCTGTAAACTACAGGGAAACGTGTACACATGTGTGTTAGGGTGCATGCACAAAAGTGTTCTCAGCAGTATTGTTCAAATAGTCAAAATTAGGAGGAAAAAACCCAATTCTATCAATGTAAGATTACCTACCATAATGTAATACAATGGGACACTATTTTGCATGAAAATAATGTACCACAGCTACACTCAATAACTTGAGTGATTCGATCTCAAACATAATGTTTTCTCTGACAAAATAAAAAAATTAATACTCTTTTATAAAAACTGTTTTATGAGTCAATCTAAAAATGTTTTGATGGCATTACTCTATTATTAACATTAGACACAGATGAAAAAAATAGTATTAAAAGAACAGTTATAGCAGTTGTTAAAAATGATAATGTTTTCAAGATTGAACCATGAAACTAACATGCCTAAGCAGTTTTTAAATCTATCTCAGTGGGTACATTCTACTACTTTCATAGTCCCACATTGAAACAGCTTCCATGCAAGCAAGATGGATGTGGCACATTGTATTTTCCAAGAAGGACTTGCAACAATATTTTCCACCTCTTGTGCTTTTTCAGAATCTTGCCCCTCCTCCATCAAAAGGTAGATTTGTATGTCCCTTCTCCTTAAACTTTGTATACAGCAGAAGTGATTTCTGGACAAGTCATAAAAATCAATATAGTTTCCACCATACTCTCTCTCTCTCTCTCTCTCTCTTTCTGGGAATTTCACCCAGCTACCATACAGTGTGGAAATTTAGGCCACATGGAGAAGAACCAAAGTCCCCAGCCCCGGCTCCCGGCTGAGGTCTCGGTGGGCAGCCAAAACCAACTCGCCAGCAAAGTGAGTGAACCAACTTAGAAATGGATCCTCTGGCCTGCAGTTGAGCTGCCCCTGATAAAACTGCACTGATCAGAGGCCAGGCTCCCCTGCTGAGCTCTGCCCAAATGCAGACTTAGGAACAAAATAAATGACTGTTGTTTGAAGCCACTAAGTTTTGGGGCACTTTGTAATACAGCAATAAATAACTGGAACATAAGATAAAAGGACATTCCTGCTACAATTTTTTGAAGAGCTAGGTACACCCAAAGATCCCCTGCTACCCCTTCCATTCTTTCTTTCCTCTTTCTGTTCGTATTTGCAATAGGAATTAAACTGGACCCGATGAAAAATACTTAATATAATAAATACTTAGATTTTCCTCAAAAGTAGGAAACAGAATTCTTTAGCATTAGCAACCTTTTCCAGACTTGCTTCATACTTTCTCGGATGTCATTATCAAAGAGTAAATGATAATTTCCTCACTTTTCCTTTGTGTGTCTGAGAGTTCATTTTTGAAGGTATGGTGGTTTAACATGTTTTTATCAAATCAGTGATAGCCAGTGGATATGCATGCCTTCTCTAGTGGTGTTTTCCATGACAAAGTAAGAAAGCGAGTGGGTAAAGCTGCAAACATATGGGCTATTAATCCTTTCCTCTATAAAAAATAAAATGTGGGGTCCAAAGTGTTAGTTGGAAGCAGATAGGGAAATACAAGAGCTTGTCCGATAGTTCCCTGGGGGCTCCTCTTTGATTTGGCCACTTTAGCGGTTCCATCTAGAAACAGGTCATTGCCTTCAGCCTTTGAGGGCTCCTGTGAGGTCTTTCGTTACCTTTTATTTTTAACTTGTTTCATCGAACCAGTGCAATGCACACCAAGGCCTAGATAAATATTTGTGAATTGTTTGAACTTTGTTCTGTGCCCTTCAGTATTCTCGGGAAATCAATTTTGGACTTTAAATAAAGTTTGAAAATTAGTTCACCATAACTGGACTGATTCAGGGCCAATTGCTAAGTGAGGAATGAGAACATGAGAGGAACAAGGGTATTTGAAAGTCTTGCAGGATCTTTCTGAAAACGATTATGGCTGTGTGAGGAACTGCATATAAATTGATACCCAAAGTAATCCTTCTGAAGCAGCTGAAAGTCTGAAAACTGATTTCTTAAAGAGGACATTTCAAGGATATTTTCTTACAGCCAGCTACCACGTGATCTGCCCTGGCTGTGTCCTAAAAGCCCCCATCTCCATTATTTGTTTATTTGCTGGTCAGTTTGCCTCTCTTCTTCTGCAGACCTGCGCCATATATATGTCTTCTGCCTCTCCTCCTTTCTTATTTATACCTTTCCCCCTTCCCCTGACCCATCTCCCTCTCCCAGTTTGCCTCTAGGAGGGATCAGAGTGAGGAAGTGAACTCCTTTGGGGCCAGTTTACTTGTGTCATCCTGAAAGGGCAGTATGGACAAGGGTCAGGGCCAGGCCCTATGCTGGCTGGTAGCCACTTTAGAGACTCTTAGGAAAAGTAGTTTCATAATTTAAGTGCCAATAGGACCAACGAAGAGCAACTTCTCTGCAGAGAAGGAGGATGGAGGTTTACCCCCGGTTGACACCTCTCTGACAACACCAGCTGGGGCCTCCCATGTGGCTGTGGAATTCACATGGAATTTGACTGGTCTTTTAACCTCTGCTTCCTCCACTTCCTCAGCTGTATAATGGGGACAGCATTTCCTAGTGGACATCATGAGACTTTATAAAGGGGAGCAAATACTGATGACAAGCAGTTTCCAACAGGAAAAGCCAAAGGTTAAAGGTTCAGTTCCACTGTAACAAGCACTGGATATGCAAACCTTCTCTGTCATTGCGTGTCAGATGTCCCATATAGATGGCTTTAGGCTTTACTGGCCTTTCTCTGCCTCAGTTTCCTCCTTTCAAAATAAAGATAATAATAGGACCTATCTCACAGAGCTGTTTTGAAGATTAAATGAGATACAAAGTGTAGTGTCTGGTACCCATGATAAATGTTAGTTATTTGTTTCACCTGCTCTGTGCCTCATTTTATCATGTAATAAGTGTCCCCAATCCATGAATAGAAGCTGGAATTGTGAGAGAATCCTAGAATGAGAGTTAAAAACCCCCTAATTTTTACAGACAAGAAAAAAGAAATACAGTAAGACCAGGTGCCCTGCCCAGGGCTACCTGATTCATTAGCAAGAAAGCAGGAGATAGAGTTCAGGTCTCCTAATTGTCAGGTCGGTGCAAGTCTCAGTTTTCATTCCTTTGAAGACTGTGTTGGTATTTTTATCCCCAGATAACTCTTTTTCATTCCTATTTTAATCCTAAGACCAGTTCATACCATTAACCACTGCATTCCCTAAGTCTCCTGCAGCTCCCATGAAACCTGCTGATAACCTCCCTTTCCCAAAAGCTAAGCCTCACCTCCTGCAAAAGGCCAGGAAAGGTAGCGCTTTCTCAGAGACCTGAGGAAGCTACTAATGGGGACAGCAGGTGAGGAAGGAGGCGGTAGAACTGCAGCTGCTGGCAAAGGTTGCCCTAGTAACCGCGCGGGCTCCATTCAGGAAGCCAGCCCAACTCCAAGATGCAAAATGATCGCCTTCACGCGGCTCCTGCAAGCACAAAGGGACCCGAGGAGCCCTGGTATAGCTGGAAGAAAGGGAGGCACAGAGTGAGGTGGGGGCCCATGCTGTCAGTTACAACCTTCCACCTTCCACAGAAGAAAAAGAAGGAAAGAGAATAGCTCTTTGAATCTTCTGGCCTATGTGAACCGTAAAAACCACCCATTTAACATGAGTCCTTTTGTGAGAATAGAGGGAAACAGGCACCCCTCTGTTCACCAGTCTTATGAAACAATATGTCAGGAGAGGGGGGCAGAAACCTCAAACATTGCAACTTTATGGAGGCTCTAAACTCTTCATACTCTCTCTCCTTTATTCAGACTGGTGACAAAGACCATTTGCTCCCAATTTATTGGAAACTTTTTTTTTTCACAGCTTGAGCTGCTTAGATGCAGCGAGCTCCCTCTCCCCAAATTGCCGTCAGACACTTGCTGAATGGGCTAGGCTCAATTATGCTCCCTCCACAGGTTCAGCTCACACTGTGACCCTGCATGGCTTCCTGCTATTCATATGTGTTACTTCCCCTTTGTGGTAATGGCTTGTGGCACTTTGCCAGAAAACATTATTAATTTCAGAAGTGGACTGACAAACAACAAACCCACAGTGAAACGAGAGGAAGTGCCGGGGAGGCCAGCTGTCGGCTTGAGCCAAGCAGTAGGAACTCAATGTATGCAGGTTCTAGGAGGAAAGAGATAATAATCCACAAAGAGGAAATGCACTAAAATTATCCACAGCCCATATTTAAAAAAAAAAAAAAAGAAAGAAAGAAAGAAAGAGAAAAGGAATCAGAGAAAAGAAAGGGGGGAAAAAGCACCCAGCTACTTGAGCTGCAGCTGGACAGGAAATTGCTAACGCTGCTTGCAAATCCCTACTTTGAACAGGCAGTTTAGGGAATGCCAGGAGCGGAAACCGTTCAGAACTGGATTAATACGAGCCAAGTTGAACTGCAATCCACTTCTCCTTTCTGTGCTCTTGCTAACTTGGGACACCCAAATAGGAGAGACTGACTTGGTATATATATTTTTTGCACTATTTCTGTTTGCTTTTTATACTTCGTTGCTTAAAAGTCACTGTGGATAGTTTCATATGACTGCCATAGAACGAAGGCCATTTGCTTCCTGAAGTGTAGATGATGCAGTCAACATATGTGCCATGTGGGTGAAAAGCTCATCCTTCTCTCCACTTCAGATGAAGGGACTGAGCTCATGCAAAAAGAGCCCCAAATGTATGTTCTAGTTCTTTTGATTCCATACACCTGCCTTTTACTTTGTTTTGTATACTTTTACACTTGAGGTAAGCGTAGGTCTCAAGGAAAATCACAAGATATAAAGTCTTTAGCTTAAAAAGAAACTATTCAGAATAATCCCCACAAGTTTCATTAGGGGTTTCTGACCCACATTCTGAACCAGTTAAACACAAAAGCACATTAGAACAGGATGACAAAGTTTCCTCTTAAGTGCCAATGTAAAATTCTAAAGCCATATCCTTTAACAGTGAGAAAGCTTAGATATGCCTTGCCATGCACATGCTAGGGGAAATGGAGACATCATTCTGGATTCATCATTCTCATATGAGGGTATCTGCAGGTAGCATTACCAGGAAGTAACAACAGACTGGAAAAAGAATTATCCCTACTTTCTCCTTGGCATCTCTCAGCATTATTGAGCAAAGGATCCTGATGGTGAAGGATACAGAGGAGGTTAATATGTGGCTGTCAGCTTTTTATTGTGCTACACCTCTCTGTGGCTATTCACTAATATCCAAATTTTATTCCTCAGCAAGCTATGCTCTATAGCTTCATTTTTCTTCAGGGGCATTAAAATCTTAAGCCTGAACTATACTCATAAAAGATATTGTTCATATACATGATAGTCCATTCTATGATGTCATCCTTTTTTGTGGCAAAGGATGAATGTCATAAACTGCCCCTGAAAAACATTCTAGGAAAAGCTCAAAAAGTTAAGAACTTTGCCCTGCTATGCCTACAAGTGAAAATCAATCCCCAAATGAAAAATTTCTAAAATGTGTCACTTCACATGTAGGTATAACTAATGAGAGATTTTTAAAAAATACACATTGAATAGCCAAAATAGTTATTTATTAATAATTTAAGGATTTACATTCTTATAATAAATTCCAGCTCAAAACTTTACACCAAGAACATAATGGAGCAATTTAACTCTCCCTTCTTCACAATCAAATGCATTTCTCTTATCAAATGGGTACCCATGCTCACACACACACTTCCAGTTTTATACAAATTTTTTCTAAAGGAAAGAAACCAACCCAAGTATTGCATTTGAGGTGACACTCCCTGAAGAATTTTATACAGAGGTAATATACTGTTTAGCACAGCTGAAGTTTAAGGAAAAAAAAAAGTGAACCCATGATTTGGTGTCTTTCCAAGATTACCCCTTTGAGACAACACAAGCCAAAATATTTACAAAGGTAAGGCATAGTCAAACTACATAAAGAGAAAAAAAATCATGAGGAAGATACATGAAAAAGACTGAAGACTTCACCATAACAAGGTCTTAGTAATAATAGTGTTCATAAAGATGTCATCAGAATTGGTAAAGTCAAGCATGCTGCAAATATACCCTTTGGATTAGAAAAGAGCACAATTTTCTTTTTCTTTTTTTTTTTTTTTAAAGAAGTGGAATACTGCTCTTTCTCCCTTTGGATAATTTCTTTTAAGCCCATTAAAGGAAAAAACAAACACAATTCAAACAAACACTGTCAAGTGATTTAAGATCAAATATTTACAGTAATCAAATTGAGTATCAGATTTTTTATTTTCCAAACTGATACCACAAATACAGAGTTGAAATCTCTCTTTGGCTCCTCTATATGCAAAATTGAATTAGTCTTCATTGAAGACAATTATATAGTCAGTTCCAGATGCAAAAGGAAATGGCCTTACAAGGCCCTGAAGAACACATGCTCCTACCCTACCATTTGGTCCTACCCTATAAACCTGGAAGTCCTCGAATCCCAGTCCCTGCATGGGTAGGCTGTATACACGGGTACAGAGCAAATCTACTGCCTGTATCTATACAGCATGTCCTGTTATTCCAAAGAGAATGGAGCAAATCTCTCTGTTAGTATTAACCAATTCCGCACTTGGTAACCTTGTCTAGTACAGACAGCTGGTGTCATTTTGACACCTGGGGCCACACACAAAGAAAGCAGCCCAGCTGATGCTGCCAAGAGAAACTGCTGAAGGACCAGACACATTCCAGCAAGGAGGGGTGTGGGGTCTTTCACGTGGATTGCAGGGAGTCCACCTGGTAGACATTCTGGTTGGAGGGGGTGGTAAAATACAGCTGCTGTGCTGGAACCCGGTTGTCACAGGGACTACTGAGTCCCAGCGTCCTCTCGAAGTCCAGCAGCTGACCCATGAAGTTGAAGTTAGGGGATATGTTGGATTTCTTCATCTTGACAATGTCATAGGCATCATTCATCGACAGATTGAGCTTCTGCATAAGGTAAGCCACAGTCACAGTGACTGAGCGGCTAATGCCAGCCAAGCAATGTACCAAGACACCACAGTTCTTGCCCCGGGCTTCATCTGTGAACACAAAAAGAAAAGCAAGATCTCAGTGTATTGAAAACCACACTTTGTGAATGATCAGTCTAAAAACTGAACTTTAATAATAATAATTGTGTGTGGCTGTTGAGCCCTACAGGCAAGAGAAAATGTATCATTGAAATAAAACATGTACACTGGACACAATTACATATTTCAGATATTTTCTAAAAAGAGAGCTTTTGTATTAAGTTTCTGCCAACAAAAAACTCCTTAATGGGTGCATTCTTTGCCTCAGCATGTGAATACCAGAAACCCTGCAATATGTTCATGAATGCCTTTTATACAGACAAGCAGACTGCAAGGGTCTATTAAATTATTCTCCAAATGTTGTGCAGTTAACAATGGAGGTATTCAGGCATTTTAAAAGAGAGAGGAAAGTCACAGGGGACAGCCCATTAGGAGGAACAGGATGTCGACATGGCTTGAAAATGAGTTCCTTTGTAATAGGAAATGCATTACAATGCCTGGAGATTCACTTCTCCCAGGCTTCCAGCCCACAGTTCTTCCTGCTGGGCTCAGGTTACCCACTGTCTCACTGTTACCAGTATCACAGTATCATTCAACTGGATAACATTTAGCATTCATACTGCTTTCCAATAACTAACTTGACGTCCTAAAATAACTCCTAGGTTTTTAAATTATAAAGCAATGCTGGAATTCCTGTCTATAGTGAGTACTTCTATTTGACCCTTCCCCTGAGTCCAAAGACTGTGGGAAAAATCTGTTTTCCGATTATGAACGACCCCAACCCCCGTCAAATGACTGAATTCAAAAATTCAAGAAACAGCATTTCAAATACATCTGTGATCTGCAGCCATGTCAAAAGGGAGGTTTTCTTCCCTTAGCAAGAAGATAATACAGAACCTAAGGACGCTCTAGAAACATTAGAGACCTTCACTCGGACAAATTAGCAAGCAGTAAGAACGATTAACAGCTTAAACTCTATGAATGGCTGGGAATTTTGCATTTAAATGTCAGAGCAACGACTACTAATTAGTCTCACCTATGAAAGAAATGGCCTCAGGGAAAAACTGGGACAGGTTTTGGCTCCAGTGATCCGAGATGGGAATTTGCTTGTATTTAAACTCTCCTGCGTTTTCAAAGAGATTCGGCAAATTGGGGGTGACGTTCAAGATGTATTTGATGCCGAATTCCTCCAAGACGTCCAAGTTAGTGGAGTCTTTGGCACAGCCCAAGTAGAGGAAGGGCAAGATCTCCACTGGGAAGGAAGGCTGGCTGTTGGACAGCGGGCTACCATCCGAGTCTGTTGCACTATTGGGGTCTCGGTCAAGGTCAGACTCAATGTCCGAGGAAGAGTCAGAGCTGATCCGCAGGCCCCCGAGCCCCAGCACTGGCAACGGCGGCGAGCTGCTGCTACACGAACCGTCTAGATTGGTCTCGCAATGCAGGGCGAACTCGGCTTGGAACTTACTGAAGCCACCTGCCAGAACGAGAAAAGCAATCGTGTAACCCGAGAAGCCGTAGTAGTTTTCACAGCTTGTAAGAACCGCAGCCCGTGTAAGAAACACAAGCACCCTACAAACCCCTCTACATACATAATAAGAAAAACACACTTTAAATGTGCACCCTTGGGAATGGAACGAACGGGCCCGCCTCGCCAGGGAACCCTTATTCGTTTAAATCCGGAAATACACAAAATGGCAACTTTTGGGAATATTTTGAGAAACTAGGATGTGCCAATCTGCACCCCCAACCACCTCTCCCGTCCTGCAAATCTTAATTCAAAATCGAACGATAGAAAACAGGGTGATGGTAGAGGATGTTCTGGGTAAGAAGACGCAGAACCCGTTAGAAAGAAACGGCCGACAACCGCGGCCGGAAGCGGGTGGATTCTGCCCCTGCCCGGTTCTCCGGTGCGGAACGCGCGGGTCGCAGCCCCTATCTTGCCGGCGGACGACCCCGGGGCAAGCTGCCCGGCTCCGAAGCACCAGCTGAGCGCGGCAGAGGTATTTTTAGTCCACGCGCCCCGCCCGCAGCCCTGCGTCCTGCCCCGTGAGCGGAGTTCCCAGGGCGCTTACCTTCCAGGTAGAACGCCCGGCAGCCCTCGTCCTTGAGCTTCTTAAGCAGCAGCCCAAGCACCGACTCGCCGCCGGTATTCTCGTTCCAGTCGCTGCTGCTCTCGTCGTAGAGCACCACTGTGTCGGTGCCGCAGCGCCGGGTGAAGCGGTCCCGGTCCTCGCCGCGCGTAAAGAGCGCGCGCACGGGCAGGTTGCCCTTCTGCAGGCGCCGCAGCATGATGCCCGGGATGGCCACGTTGATGGCCGACTCGATGTGCGACGACTCGTACAGCTCCTGCGGCCGGCAGTCCATCAGCAGCAGCCGCTCGTTGCCCAGCTCCAGCTGCTCGTTGAGCCACGCCACAGTCTTGCTGATCGCCATTTCCGACGCGAAGGGCACGGGTCTGAGCGTATCTATCATGGGGGTCAAGCTGCGGGAGAGGGTAAGGTGCCTACCAGACGCCCCTCGGGGCAGGCATAGGCCGAGCGCACCGCGCGCGAAGCTGCCGCTCTCGGAGCGGGGTTTAAGTCCGCCTCGCCTTACCCAAGCCGAGGCTGGCGATTGGGGAAGACGAGACAGAAGCGAAGCCGGAGGTTCTCTCTGCACCCGGCTGCAGCCGCTGGCTCTAAGTGTCAATGAATCTCTCTCAATGAAGCTGCCCAGACAGTTTTGTTCCTCCCCAGTGAATGAAATCCAATTAATTCGGACTCCGTGTTACTGAGAGGGAAGGAAAAAAAGTCTAGCGGCTCCTTATCCCTCCCTCCAAGACTGTACCTCAAATCTACCCGAGCGTCTTTCTCCCTGGATTATTTAAGACTCGATTTGCTCACTATCCCTGGGACTCAGCCTCGCACACCCCCAGCGCAAGGCCGCTCCTCAATGGATACAAACAGCGAGCGTCTCAATGGATACATTCTCCAGGCCAGCCAATGAGCGAGCCGCGGAAGGGGCTGTTGCCGTGGGGACGGGCCGGCTGGAACAGGTTGTGTTGATGAATTGTTAATGAGTTTGTCATTCACAAAAACGGAAAGGAATTTCCGCTCCGGATAAGCCCCAGTGCAAACAAGCTGCAACAGCGGGCTCGGCGGGAGGAAGGAGAAAGAAGGGGAGGCGGCAGCGGAGGAGGAGCAGGGCACATAAGCCAGGGCACTTCAGTTGTCTCATGTTTCCTTCTGTTGAGAGTTCACACTTCGCGTCGGAACTTTTGCGCACCAATGGCGCAATTAGCATGCACAAAAGCCCTTGTTCGCGACGCTTGCGTTCGGGAGCTAGCTTTAGGAAAACTTGTGCTGACTTTTTGTTCTTTGTATTCCCTTCAAACTCATTTGGACCCAAGTTCGCCTTAATCCCCCCCCAACCCCCCTTCTTTAGGCGGTGTGTGGTATTTGTTTGCCAGTTTTAAAGCCCCAGCTCTGTTTGCTCTGATGTTCTTTTAGCCGAGGCCGTGTTGGGGCTGGTGAACTGACGGGGCTTTAGTGACCGATGAGGTGTTAAATGCGAATCCAACATCTTTCGAAACAGACTGGGATTCTGTTGAAACATTTTAAAGCAAACAAATGTTTGGCTGTCCAGAAAATCAGAAGAAAACCTTTTTTCTTAAAGTAGCATTTTATCTTCTTTAAAACAATGTAGAGTACAGAAACAAACTCTTAGGGCAGTCCAGTACTTTTACTGTATTCCGCTCCAGCGGCGTGGGGAGTTACAAGCCATTGTTCCGGAGATCTAAATCTCTCCCTCGGCCCCACCACCATCACCGCCTGCTGGGGGGTCGCGTTGGTTAATGATTTCTGGGCAAGGAGCTCGGCTTCTGACGGAGGAGCCGGTCTGGCGGGACTGCCTGGGTGAGGTGTGCTGGGACGCGCCGGGCCGGGCCGGTAGTCCCCGCCATTGGCGAGGCGTGGGGAAGTCCTCCAGCAAGGTCTGAAGGCTCCGGGGGCTCAGCAGGGGGGGGTCCGCGATTGGTTACAGTTGGCAGGGAGGCATGTCAGATGTGGCCTCCCCAGCCTCCGCCTGCCGCCGCCTCCTCCCTTTGTCCAGCGCCTGGCACTCCCTAGAGCACCAGCCGCGCTTGCGCGCTGCGCTCCCTGCCACCGCCCCGCTGCCCTCGTCTCCCCGCTTGGCGGGCACGAGGCTTTGCGCGATCCAGTGGACGGGTGCGGGGCTGAGTTGGGGACTCCCGGTTTCATAAAGATCTGGGGCGGGTGGTGGGGGGTGCAAGGACTAGTGCCTGCCGGGACGCCCCCCCCCACCCCGCTCCAGGCTCTCAAGGAGTCTCGGGGAACGTCCCTACCGCCCTGCAGAGCCAGCAGGTAACTTGGGGAGGTGCGGGACAGGCCAGCGCGCGGCACTTGGCCCAGGCGCCGCGGGGCGGATAGACTGGAAGCCGGATGGAGGCGTGGCCGGGTGGGGGCCGCTGCGGCTGGGAGGCGCGTTCCCGGCGCGCAGAGCTCTATTGTTATATAAAAGTGCCGAAGCCTGACCCTCCCGAGCGGAAAACCACCTGCGAGCGGCCGGCTCAGCGCGGGAGGGCTGCGGCCGGAAGGCGCGGGCCCTAATCCGGCATCCCCTCCCTAAACCCCGGCGGAAAAGAGGCCGCGCTTTGTCCCGCCGCTGCCTGGGAGGCGGAAGCGGGGGCAGCTGCCAGGCGGGGTGCGGCTTTGGGTAGCGTCCTTCGCTGCGCTTTGCGCCCACCGAAAACACCGCGAGGGCGCTTAAGGTCGCGGGGTCTCCCCTCGCCCGACGCCCCGCACCCACGGGCATGCCTGCTGACGCCCCTGCTGCAATTTGCATTTTTAGTCAGCCGCCTCTTCCCTGATTTGGGAAATGTAGGCTAAAAAAAGGCGGCTGCGAGGCCCGGGTTGCCAATTTTGGAGCTCTGCTGCAGGCAGGCCGCCCCGGGAGGAGCATGTTCGACGAAGGTGGGGATTGCTGCGCTCCTCTCCGCACCTTTTTTGGGCACCCCTTGGAACTAAACGCCTATATTTTACTGGATATCTTCTAGTTTCAGCCGGGGGAGGCCTGCGCTGGAGTTGACTCCCCCTGTCCTCCCCGATCTGTCGCAGAAGTTTCCACCCCGGGACGTTTCGGTCATTGGGACCCGGGGACAGTGAGGGTAGAGGCAGGGTGTCCTGCAGCGGAACTGGGAAGGGCAAACCTGTTGGAGGTGCAGCCCAGGACCTCCAACAGAAGAGAAAGGGAGGGAAGCTGAGTTTCCACTTTGCCTGTTTTAAAAGTGCAGCTACCTGAGTATAACTAATTGAGGAGGACACATGAAAACTAGTTTTACCCATGCTTCTGAACTCTATCGCCAGGGGAATGCCAGTCTTTCCTGGCATATTGACTAAAGTGGCGTTCTGACCGCTCAGTCCTAGAAATGCTGCGTAAAGAGCTTCTGGAGTGAGACGGCCCTCGTTTGAATTATGTCTCCGGCTTCTATCTAGGTGTGCGCCCTTAGTTAAATCATATAGCGGTTCTAAGTTGCAGTCTTCCACGTCGGCATAATGAATATAAAACTATCTGCCTCATAGGGTCCCTGTAACGACAAAATGGGTACGGTGAAATGTCCTAAAATGGTGGTAGGGTGCTATTAGCTGTTTAATTTTTTATCCTTCTGAATTGAGAACCTGTGAAAAGGCCTCGGTTGGGGGGACGGTTTTGGCATCCCACAGATGCCCCTTGAGGCTTGCCTTACAGCACGCCTGGACTGGCTCATCTGCAGCAAAGCCCTCTGAGGTACTACCCTAACCGATTTAATCCGTTCTAATACAGCTGTCAAGCAAAGGAGGTGTTCTCATAGACCAGGATCAAAATCCTTTAGCAAGGTTATCAGAATGGACCCAGCTACAGTTCTGACTTCTCCCTACTGGTCACCTTTGAAACATCCTGTTCTCCAGCCACAGCAAACTCATACAACAGTGTGTACTGGGCACTTACTACATGATGGGTACCATCTTGTTTCTGTGTTTACGTGCATAATTTCGGACAGTTTTCAGAAAACCCATGTAAATTATCCCCATTTACAAAGATTAAGGAATTTGCCCAGGGTCACATAGTAGCAACGGAAAGTGTCAAGATGTGAGTCCAAACCCTTTACAGACTCTTAAGGATGCCCACATGCACGGATTACAGAGTGCTGTGGACACTATACTCACCTCCATGTGGTATTCCCTGCCCAACTGTGAAGAATTTCAAGGTCAGCATTTTGAATTTTGATCTCCTGGCTTTCTCCAGCCTTACGTTTTCTGTTGCCTCCTCCCCACAGATGGGGTCAAAGATCAAAAGTTAGGCTGCTTTCCCAGCTCCTTTAACACATCAGTGGGTTTCTTTGCGGGCAGCTCTTCATCAGTCAGCCATTCACTAAATGTTGCATATTCTCTCTCCCTTAGAGTATGCCCCAGATCCTAATCTTCACAAGTACTGCTGCTCATCAAGTGCGTCAGCACAGCACATAGGCCTGGGTTCAAACCTCTGCCACTCACTAGTCAATTGGGCCTCACATCATTCATTCACTCATTCATTCACTCATTTAGTCTAGATTCCAGGAAAGCATCAGTGAATAAACAGACGAGAATAACCTGCCTCACTGACGTTTACATTCTTTTTTTTTATTTTATATTTTATTTTATTTATTTTTATTTTTGAAAGAAAGAAAAAGAGAGGAAAGAAAGTGAGAGTGAAAGAAAGAAAAAAAAGAATGTAAGAGAGAAAGAAAGAGGAAGAGAAAGAGGGAGAGAGAACGAGATTCTTGTTCTATTGCCCAGGCTAGAA